>JAECUM010007440.1:0-57610 GCA_016617855.1 Megalonaias nervosa | reverse complement strand
CATACACAAGTTTGCAGATATTTTATAGATACATTCACGTAGCACATCTTGTACAATACTTGAGTGAATTTATAGCCTTTTGAATGGCCCGCTTTCAATAATGCATACAAGTACAGTCAAGTGTATTTTACATCTTACTGTCATAAATTTCCACCTCCATTATTTTAATAGCCTTTCAGGTGCTAGTGCAGTAGTCCATTATTTTAATAACTTCTAAGGTGTTAGTGCAATAGTCCTTTAATAGCCTCTCAGGTGCTAGTGCAGGAGTCCATTATTTCAATAGCCTCTCGGGTGCTAGTGTAGTGGTCCCTTATTTTAATAGCCTCTCAGGTGTTAGTGCAGTAGTCCGTTATTTTAATAGCCTTTCAGATGCTAGTGCAGTAGTGAAGTAATATAAATATCTCTCAGTGCAAATTGATAAACTTTTAACATCAATCCAGGTTTTTTAGCATGCTAAAAGATCAAATCAAAGTAATTAGCTCTGTCAGCTATATCTGTTGCGTGCCTCCAGGAAACGTATTTGCACTCGTTTCGTCATGGCAAAAGCACGTACATGTGACTGCATTGTGGCTATACGTACTTGAAATTTTCCTTTGAGGGGTTATCCAGGATGTGCACTGATATTTCACAATATTAGAATATCCTTTACCCAGGAAATGTGACTCACCTCAGCAGTGGCAAAACAAACAAAAAATATCTTAAGTTATCCCAAATACGTTCAGGCTCAAAAGAATATTCCTGCTTCCAATAGATTACCTGATCTTTCTCTACCTGCTGCTACACTTTTCCATTTTAATCTTTTTTTTCTTCTTTCCATACCAAACAATTAAATATTGTATGATCGTCAAAAGGTTAGAATACTTGTGGAGGATATATTCTCCTAGGATCAAAGTAGGGGTGGGTATAAGGAGATACTCAAAATAGACTTGCAGCGAGCTTTAATCAAACTTCTAATCAGTTGTTTTAATGTAATATCATAAACATAACTCTCGTTTCCTTTAGGTCTTTTCTCAAATAAGTTCCAGAATGAATGTGCCAATTGTCTGGGATTCATATTTCAACCATATCATGTCTAATGTATATACTCACCTAGAAGTCGAATGAAACTGCAACAAAGATCCTCATCTGCCCTAACATAACACAACCTGCAGATCAAGGTCAATGCTGTTTGTTCTACTGATTACTCCTATCAAACTGCATAGAACCATTATGCGATGGCAGATATGGGTCTGTGTAGTTTGCAGATGGGCTCGTCTTATAAGCGAGTATACATGATGTATGGATGTGTAAATATATTTGTTTATGAAACTGAAACCATAAAACACCCACTAAATACTTCAAAGCAGGATGTTTTTGCTAAGAATGGACCATAAAAAAAATTGTCCTAATAATGCACAAGAAAAATTTAGCCCTTGAATAGACCAGAAAAATTTGATCCTTAAAACTAATTAAAGTTAGTTTTATGATCATAAAGGTCTACATATGAACTATATATCAAGGTGAAAAAGCTACACCATATCAGGGTGCAAAAGCTATACAATATCAGTGTGAAAAAGATAAACCATATTGGGGTTAAAAACTATATCAGTGTGAAAAAGCTATATCATATCAGTGTGAAAAAGCTATATCGTATCGGTATTAAAAACTATATCATTGTGAAAAAGCTATACCATATCAGTGTGAAAAAGCTACACCATCTCAGTTTGAAAAAGCTACACCATATTAGGGTTAAAAACTATATCAGTGTGAAAAAGCTATGTCAGTGTGAAAAAGCTATATCTTATTGGTGTTAAAAACTATATCATTGTGAAAATGCTATAACATATCAATGTGAAAAAGCTATAACATATCAGTGTGAAAAAGCTACACCATCTCATTTTGAAAAAGCTACACCATCTCAGTTTGAAAATGCTATACCATATCATTGTTAAAAACTATATCAGTGTGAAAAGGCTATGTCATATCAGTTTGAAAAAGCTATACTATATCAGTTTGAAAAAGCTCCACCATATCAGTGTGAAAAAGCTATACCATATTGGGGTTAAAAACTGTATCAGTGTGAAAAAGCTATACCATATCAGTTTGAAAAAGCTATATCATATCAGGGTTATAAACTATATCAGTGTGAAAAAGCTATACCATATTGGGGTTAAAGACTATATCAGTGTGAAAAGGCTACACTATCTCAGTTTGAAAAAGCTATACCATTTCACTGGAAAAAGCAATATCATATCAGGGTGAAAAATTATGATATGTTTTATCTATTTCATTTTATTACATGTTTTGTCTATTTCATAATTTTGGCATGTTTTATTATTTCGTATTATGATGTTTTGTCTATTTCATATTATGACATGTTTAGTCTATTTCATATTTTGACATGTTCAGTTTCATGTTATGACATATTTTATCTATTTCATATTATGACATGTTTTCATATTTATGAAACTAAGATAGTTACTGTCTTTTGCAGACAATATTGGTCTGTTGGTGGATGGGAAGATGCTGCTATCTTGAGTCTGTGGTTATCACTGTTATTTGCATGCCTCGAAGCACCACATGTGGTTCACAACCATAACAGTTTCACACATTTTTTCTTCCACACCCTGCACAAGTTCAGCATTATGTTTGTTATGATCTGCGTCCTTTTCTACTTCCGCCATTACTAGAGTTGTGCACACCACAAAGAAAATGTTTAGTTACCTTCATATAATAGTAGTATGTCTTCATTGGCCACTTTTCATGACCTTGTGTTTGTACACCATGTAAGCAATGGACCTCTAAGTACATTAACACAAGCCTTGTATAGTCACTAAACTTTCCTAAAGATGTACCCAATCTAGATGAATATATTTTGTATAAAGACATATATCAAACAAGATATTATCCATATAATTTAAATATTAAAATTAATTCTGATGTGATTTTACAATATGCAGTTTAGAATTCTTAAAATGCCTTTTTTTTTGTATGCTCCACCATGACAGTGGTTGGCCATATAGTGTAACCCAAGTATGTATGTCCAGCCATCACTTCTTTCTTGAAGTTTTGCTTTGAGGACAACATCAGCCACTATAAAATGATTTTGTATGCTCCATCATGACAGTGATTGGCCATATAGTGTAACCCAAGTATGTATGTCCAGCCATCACTTCTTTCTTGAAGTTTTGCTTTGAGGACAACATCAGCCACTATGGATGGGCACCAATATTCAATGTACACATTTTTATTTTTTTTTTTATATTTACAAAGGAAAAAGTAAAATAATTGTAAACATTACATAGTTTGTTTTTGTCATACTTGTGAGACATTATGTGATTACCTCAGTTAACATCCAGTGCTCTTTGGAGACTTTTTGTATACCATTTTTATTTTGAATATTAACATACTATGCTTTTTGGAGACTTTTTGTATACCATTTTTATTTTGAATATTAACATACTATGCTTTTTGGAGACTTTTTGTATACCATTGTCATTTTGAATATTATTAAGAATATTTTCTTATTACCAAATAACTTAAAATAAAGCTAATGTTTATCCCGATTCATAAAATGAAATAAATTTTACTGGGACAGATTTCAACATATATAAAAAGCGGGACAAACACATCTATTTCCCAGAAACATATTAATATTATCTAAATAATTTTGGATTACAGAGATTTTATCTCCCCTTTTTATATTACATTTTATCAATGGGAACTCGATATTAATAACAATATCACTTTTTCATTTCCATAGATGCCTGCAGAGGAACTTACGGTATGAAGTTCATATTAAAAGTTAGGGAGTATTAGCCGCTCTTTTGTTATATGTGGCAGCAAAATATTTTTTGGGAGCATGACCATTTGACACAGGCAGCTGTTGATTTTTTAAAAGTTTTTTGCACTCTTTTTTTTGTCCATCCATTATATAAGTGTCATAACAAAACATGGTGAACACATATTTTTGATAAAAGCACCAAGTCCAAATATATAGGTATAAAAAAACAGAATGGTTTTCTTTTGTGTCACCATATTGCTGAATTTCTTCCTTCTTTCCACACAAGTAGTATGATGGTTGATGATTCCCACCCACCCACCCAAAATAAAGTATTACAACTACTTATCAAGAGGATTTTAAGCTTAAAAATATGAATGAATGTCAGTAGAAAGTGACTGATAATCACATAGTATCTTACTACTCTTAAAACTACTATATATACTCACTTATAAGTAGAGTCCAACTGTAAACTGCACAGACCCAGATCTGCCATTGCATAATGCACTAGTAGCTCTGGATCTCTGCATTTTGTTAGGAGTAATCAATAGAACAAACAACACAGGCCATGGCCTGCAGGCACATTATGCTATGGTAGATTAGGAGGTTTGATGTTTGCATTTTGACTCGACTTACAAGCAAGTCTTAATGGTACTAACAAATTCAGCTAGTTTGTCTACTGTAGCTATAGTCTGGTAAAAACATTTCTTGACCAAGTAGCCATGTCAGGCACCAAGAGATTTCAATATGGAATAGTACTGTATTAATAACATCTTACACATATTGACAATCCTCCTTTGTTATCCCTGATCTTTGGACACCCAAATACAATTTCTCAATTGGTTTCCTTAGACCCTTTAAACTTGTCCCTTTACTCATAGATATCTTTTGTCTGCTATTATGTTTTATAAATGTTTCATGGGTTAAACGAATTTGCCACCACTGAGATTGTTTGCAAGTTATTCTAAAGATTGTCCCACAAACCTTAAATTATGTAGTAATCAGATAGTTGCAGCTTCATCATGAACCTTTGCAAACTAAACTAAATGGTATTCTTCATCATTGATTGGTGTTGTTATCACATGTTGTTCAGGTTTGCTTTTCACCAACATCTCAATGGACAAATGAGAATAATAATCAGAAAAATTGCAGATAAAGAATTTGGACATAACTTGGATATATTTATGTTAAAATTACACTCTTTATGATTGTGATCTCTTTCTTTGCTGTTTTTATTATTTCCTATTCAAAAAATTACATAAGTTGAAGACATAAAAATGCTTCTTATCTTCATTTGAGAATATTAATTTAAGAGGGTTTACCTGGTCTGCGCTTTTGGTACATATTTTTAGCAAAAGCTCGTAGAAGAATCTATTGCAGTATGTTTCTCTGTTTACGTTAGGCTCATAGCCTTTGTGTGCCTATTTCATATGAAAATCAACCCTAACTGTATTTAAGCTGTTTGTATTTTGTAATGTCTATGACTTACATCAGTCTTGTTTGCCATGCTTATCTGTTTCATTATACTTTCAAAATCACAAAATAGAACACTAAGAACTTTTAGTTAATGATAATATTTTTAATTTTTTTTACAACAGACGAGTAATTGAGCATAATCTCTATTGTGTTATTTACTTGATTAAACAATCTTTGGTATTCATGTGATTTTGATTCAGTGTTAAAATGACTTGATAACTTGCATACATGTTATTTATTAGTGTGTTTGATTACTTAAGATGAAACTGATCATTTATTCCACAATAATGATAAATGTCTATCATATACAATAAACATGTCCACTCAACTGCATCTTATTCTTTCTTCCATTCAACTGATTTTATTAATTCATCATCAATTCATATATGTTTATGGATCTGTTCTGGCGTTATTGAGTAATTATCAAAGAGGGACAATGATAAAGTGAAGTTGTGTACATTTACAACGAGCACAATGCAAAAATGTTGGCATACATTTCTACAACTTTCGTCTAATGTGACTGAAAGCTGTTTATGAATGTTTTTTGTTTTAAGAACTCACTATCTAAAGCAGACAGCTCCCCTTGTAGAACAGATGGTTGAGAGAACAAATTGGCCTGATCAGCCACTCACATACTGACAGACGGATCTGTCTATTTACTCTAACCCTCTGAAGTAACATGACTGTAGCTTCTTGTCATCAAGGATCATCAGTAACTTTAATGGGACGTACTATAATTTTATCCTGAATGAAAGGAACTGAAGGCTAAATGTCTATAAACTATTCTATATTTTGATACATACATTTTCCTTGGACATGCCTGTAGATATATCTCTGTTTCCTTGAAGACAATCTATGGGTCACAGTTATTAGGAATATCTCTAATACTAAGTGCTGACAGCAACATGCTGCTCACTCACAAAGAAAAGATACTTAAAAGATGGGCATAATACTTCAACAGCATACTCAACCAACAGTTGTCTATCAGCAAGGAGGCAGTTGATCAACTGCTCCAAGTGGAAATCAAAACAGCACTTGCTGATCCTCCAATGCTGACTGAAACTCTGAAAACAACTGACCTACTGTCATATAGCAAAGCACCTGGATCATATTCTATATCAACAAAAGTCTACAAACTTGGAGGCTTGTACATGGCACAAAAACTTATCAAACTCTTCCAATGTGGACTCCAGGAACTATACTCCAGGATTACAAAGATCCCTTGTTGACTTGTTGAAGTGGAAGGGCAAAAGACAATCCTGCAACAATTATTGGGGCATCTCCTTGCTGTCAATAGTGGGCAAAATATTTTGCAAAAATTCTGCTGAACTGTCTTGTGCATCACATCGATGAAGGGCTTATGCCACAGACTGTGTGTGGCTTCAGATAAGGAGGAGACATTACAGACATGGTGTTTGCACCTTGCCAACTCAAGGAGAAATGCCAGGAAAAGAACTCCAACCTGTACACAACATTCTTCAACCTGACACAGCCAACTGTGGAGACATTTGGACGATCATAGCATTTGGTTGCCCAGAGAAATTCATCATGATGGTTTGGAAGTTCCATCATGGCATGCTTGCTCGAGATGTGGATGATGGTGAGTTACCTGAACCATTCCCAGTCAGCAATGGAGTCAAGTAGAGCTGTGTGTTGGTCCCAATCCTCATCAGTATGTTGTTTCTCTGCCATGCTTGCTGGTGCCTTCTGTGACTGTGACACTGGGATCGACTTTAGATACTGTACTGATGGGAAGCTCTTCAAGCTGAGGAAGCTACAGGCAAAGATAAAATTACAGGAATTGACTGTTCGTTACCTAATATTAGCTGAGGACTGTTCCCAGAAAGCCAAATTTGAGTCTGACATGCAACACAAAATGAGCCATTTCTCTTCAGTTTGTGACAATTTCAGTTTCACAGTCAGTATCAAGAAGACAGAGGTGATGCACCAGGAAAGCTTTATGCAGAGCCTACTATCACAGTAAATGGTGAAACCCTTGTTGCAGTTGACAAGCTCACCTATCTCACAGCATGACTTTTGCATACAGTCCTCATCAATGACAAAACCAATGCCAGAATTGCTAATAAAAGCTGTGAGCAAGGAGGCAACTGATTGATTGCTCCAGGTGGAAATCAACATAACACTTGCTGATCACCCAATGCTGACTGAAAGTGTGAAAGCAACTGACCTGCTGTCAAATGGCAAGTTAAATGGAGCAGATGCTATACCAGCAGAAGTCTACAAAACCAGAGGTTTACACATAGCACAGAAACTAACTGAACTCTTCCAGTAAATGTGGACTCAAGGATGTGAGGTGATGTCCATGTACAGTGGAAGTTTCTCACTGGCATAGACCTTAGCCAACACTTTTGTGGTTGCTTCCTGGCAATGCAGATGTGGAGGAGGAATGTTGCTGAGTACCAGCAGCCATGGTAAAGAAGTAGGACGTAGTGTTCCAGAGATTATGCACATTGTTGTGTTGAGCTGGACATTAATTAAGTTAGTGTGGGATGATCGAGCCCAGACAGGAGTGCACTACTTGGCTATCGAATAACAGAGGGCCAGTGCTGATGTCTTGAGTGTCTGAGCACTAGCGCCCCAGGCTGAGTTAGCCAGTTTGCAGAGTAGGTACCCTATTCAGTATGATTTTACTCTTTAGCACATCTTTTCACTGCAGAATACCACAGAACACATCAAACTGCACCAAAGATGTCTAATGAAAGTATTTTTTAGTACTTTGGGGTGTAAAATAAATGCTTTAAAATGTGAAAATATTACATTTTTTATAATTAATTTAAATCATTAAAGAGTTTGGTGAAAACTGACCCCTTTGATTGATAGTTTTGAACAGTCTGACTAAAGACCTTCAGACTTGTTAAAACACCCCAAGAAAACTACAAAAAAATAATAAAAAAAATAAAAAAAGAACTATAATGTGCACCCTTTTTAAACCTTCAGGAAACAAATTAGTATCAAATTGGCACAAATTGGCTTGATCAGCCATTTTCTTACTCACTTAAACCAAACCAGTTAGTGAAGTCATAGTCATCTTTGAATACAAAAGATGAACAACAAAAACAACAATATAGATATTAAGTGAGTACTGAGGGGATAATTCCATAAATGTTGAAGTAAAAGTACAAATATATGGACAAAGTAATTTCAAATGTTAATGATGCTGTATTTTTGTCAAAGAAGACAGCTGAAATCCATACTAATGATTTATACCAATGTGTTGGGGTCAAATGACAAACGGACTGTACTCCAACAATTGAGTAGAGAAAAGAGAATGGATAATGGAATGCATTGCAACAAAACTTGCAAACTACATTTTATTGTAAAACAAACTAAAACATTCAGACTTTTTTAAAAAAGCAACAAACAATCAAACAATGAAACAAACTGCTGGTGAACAAATTTATTTCCTAATAATTTCTAGCTCATACCTCTCTATAATGTCACTTAACTGCCTGAGATAAATCGCAATGTGGAAATCCAGGTAATGCTATATTGCTTTAGGTTTATTTGTTCTGTGGTTTCAAACAAGTCAAGAAGGATCTTGAGTAATTTCTCAGGGATACCGTTAGGTTGAGAAGTCTGGTGAACAATGTCTTGCCATCTTGAGTTTTATATATATATATATATATATATGCAGACAAGATAATACTTGGCTAATTTTCATCCATGTACTTGATGAAGATGTTAGAGAGCCAATTATGAATAGTCCCAACTATAAGCCACAGATGTAAAGACCCCCTCAGTACTTTTGAGATTCATTTTGGCAAGTTGAGCATGAATCATGTGCATGTTACCTTAACAAACCCACAAAATGGAAAGATTTCATGTTTAGATTACCATTAAAAACAAATGAAAAATACACAGAGACTGAATGGCCTTAAAATGGTATTTAGGGAGTTTACTCGGAAGTGAAATTACATCTTTAAATGGCGGAATCATTTTGTAAAAACTATTTAATGCATTTAGGGGCAGAAAAACTGAAGAAGGTGAGGTAATGTGTAGAACATTATGAGACTGTGCATACCAAAGCCAATATAACCCTCATAACCTGTAATAATCACACCAAAAAGCAAAGAGTAGCTATGGCTCCACCTGCAAAATTTACACTAATAATTACACCGAAAAGCAAAGAGTAGCTATGGCTCCACCTGCAAAATTTACACTGAAAACCAACAAATAAGACCTGTAGCATTTTCATCCATAAGCAAAGAGTTAGATACAATTCCAACCCAACCCAAAGAATTTGCTGAAGAAATGAAAGAACCAAGAGAGAAAGGGAGCGACCTGGGTGGACAGTATGACCCTAACGACCTTGCAGATTGCACAGAAACACTCATGGGGTCAGTTTGCGTGGGCAACAACATACCATATATTATTACTGGGGTCATATCAGTTTGTGAGCTGTTGCTCACCAATAATATCATTGACCAAGGAACTTTTCGAGTGTTGATGCATGAACTTCTTAAAGATATTGATAATCTATACAATGAAAGAAGTTTGCACACCGATGGTGAGTTCGAATAACTTCCTTATTTAAGGAATCTAATGAGACGTTGCAATGTATTGTTCCAAAAACAATTCATCAATAAAACTAGAATTTAATGTGACTTTTTTAAACCAATCGCCCAAGTGGAACGTTACACACTTGAGATTGCATTGTCGTCGTGGCCTAATATCCGGTCACGGCTGGTTAGTGATATTGGTGAAAATAACTCTTTCATGTTATCTGCAGAAAAGGCACCACCTGGAATAATATTGTATTATCCTCTGGCACAAACAACATAGAGTCCATCAATGAAGAGATTAGATGGACAATCACAGTGGTGAGTAGCAAAGATTAAACTTTTTATATGCAAACATGAGCCAACTCTAGCTCTGTTATTTCAATCGAATCTGCACCGTACATGGTTGATATCACATGGCCATCAATAAGAAAAATTCTTGGTTGGCCTGCAAACATTTCCGAGGAGAAACGAGTTTTACGCGTGGGATACCATATCGCGTCTGATATTGTAAGCATTACCTCAATGATTTAAATTAATTTAAGCTGTGATGCCGTCAGTGACAGTTATGGAAATGGAGCTTTCACGAACGTAGCTGCTCAGTGTTTTGGTTTTCACCAACTGTGGAACCAGGTGATTTTATGTCAATTAAGCCCACATCGCCTGTGTATTTTTCATGTCCTAATAATAGGTTAACATATATTCGTTTCACCATTGTGGACATAGATGGGCACATGGTAGATCTTCGCGGGGAGACCTTGCTAGTACAACTGTACACTAGAGATCAACTTGATACTTAAATGTAATGACAGTCGTTCGTGGACATGTGATACAAGGACGTGTTGTTAACGTGAGAAACCCCTTTTATATGTCATTATAGAACCGGCCTTTGGTGATGTTGGTCGTGGCTTGTTTACAGGCGCACCAAACATTTTCGCGGCTTTGTCTTCGCATACTGCACCGACAACTAAACAAGTAGCAATGCAGGTCATTTATAGTATCAAAAACGTTGTTGTGAGTTGACTGAAAGGTCAGAGATTGCATAAATTGACAAAGAAAACTCCAAGATATTTCTCCAGTATGAAGCATACTTTGTCAGGTAGTGTGCAGCTATGTTCTTCAAAATAGAGGTTTTGTAACTTATTACTTACGCAGATCATGCAAAATTTAATGATGGATACATTGTGGACACTTTGACTCTGATATTTAATGTGTAATGTATATTTAATTTGTATTGTATGCTGGACCTTCGTCCGTAAGTGGGGGCAGAGTTTTGGCTTATCTGACTATTGTCATGTTCTTTGTCATGAAGTTTATTTGAATTTAAGTTCAAGACCTGACATTATTTACGAACTTAATGGAATTTTCCATTTGAAATGATCCACATCCAGGCCATTCTTTTGTTTCATAGGTCAGGTGCCAGTCTGTATGTAAAGGACTAGGTAAACAATTATTCATTCCTATTTTAATATCTGTCTATGGGAATCTATGATAAGAGTTTGTTTTTGAGTTCCGTTATAATTTGAGAGAAATTAATTATTTATATTATTCATTGGAATTACAAAGTGATCATTGATTTTTTGCACTAAAACACTACTTTGGGATTATTGAAGACTCTCGATTATACCATTGTCTTACACCAAGACATTCAAGACTATTGGAATTCATTCTGAATATTCTCTACGTTTGGACTCCTGACAGAACAATTATGATTATTTTACATTTAATTCACAATGCTATTAGTTCCTCTTAAATTTTCATTTTGTATTCTATGGAACTAAACCTATTTGTTGATTTTACTAAACTTGTTGGTTTGTTTCTTTCTATTGCACAGCTTAAGTCTAGAGAATAACAGGTTACTGCAATTGTATGAGAATATATGAACGAATATGGGGAGTGCAGTATAGCTCAGTAAAAACAAGTTCATAGTTTCCTATACAAAGGCAGCAAAGGAGAAAAAAAACTGGGTTTTTAATAATATATTTTATTGCATATACGAACTCTGTTGTGATAGCCGTATTACTTGTCTCTTTACATTTTACATTATTTCTGTCGCTTTTTTGCGGCTATTATTGACTTTCTCCTCACGAGATCAAGCAGCATAGTTTGCCTACAGCTTTCATTGTTCTTATATACTATTTATTTATTTATTGTTATGATATATTGTTATTATATCATAAACATACTCTCTATGGTACGAGACTAACAATTTGGAGCTTACCATCTGTATCCTGTTAGTTGTATCCATTGGAGCCCTTAATTCGGAGTTGACCATCTCTCTCCTGTTAGTTGTATCCATTTGACCCCTTCATTCGGACTTGACCACCTCTGTCCTGTTAGTTGTATGCTTTTTACCCCTTCATTCGGAGTTGACCACCTCTGTCCTGTTAGTTGTATGCATTTGACCCCTTCATTCGGAGTTGACCACCTCTGTCCTGTTAGTTGTATGCATTTGACCCCTTCATTCTGATTTGACTATCTCTGTCCTGTTAGTTGCATGCTTTTGACCCCTTCATTCGGAGTTGACCACCTCTGTCCTGTTAGTTGTAAGCTTTTGACCCCTTCATTCGGACTTGGCCATCTATGTCCTGTTAGTTGTATGTATTTGACCCCTTCATTCGGAGTTGACCATCTCTATCCTGTTAGTTGAATGCATTTGACCCCTTCATTCGGAGTTGACCACCTCTGTTCTGTTAGTTGTATGCTTTTGACCCCTTCATTCGGAGTTGACCACATCTGTCCTGTTAGTTGTATGCATTTGACCCCTTCATTCGGAGCTGACCATCTCTATCCTGTTAGTTGAATGCATTTGACCCCTTCATTTGTAGTTAACCATTTCTATCCTGTTCTACGCTAACATCGAACTCGTGCCTTAACACTACCCGAAATAAACCCGTCCTGTTACATCTTGATAAAAGTTATATAAGAAGGTTCATACATTTTAACAAAAAAAACAAAAAAACATAACCAAAAGAGAAAAAGAAAGAAAAAACAAACTGAATAAATAACTGCTTATATCACATTTTCAACTTTGTGTTTTGTTTTCGATACGTCATCTTGCTGCGTACAAGGTTTCAGTCTGCGATTTGCGTCAGAGCGCATTATTACCGAAATCTGTCCAAATCCATCCAACTGTCAATATTTGAGAATCCTACTATTTACTAGAACAAACCGAGTATTCCGAAACAGACCAAAAATGCCGGAACAAAATTAGATCAATAGTTGTAAATACTCCCTATTTTATTGTTTTCTGACATATATATTAATTATAATAAATCTCAGGGTAATTTGGAGTTATGTTTTATTATTTATTCGAAACAGGTATACGTGTACAATAAAAGTCTCCATAGGTCCACGAGTTTTTCTTTCAAGGATAATACAATTTTATATGCATAAATGTTGATTTACTATTAATTTATAAATGAAATGGGGACAATTATCCCTGCAATAATTGCAAGCAAGTTGTCGTTTTTAGATATTGTGAAACAAACATGCCAAAAATCTGCTTAAGCAAATGTCTTTACACAGAAGATTTGTAGTTTTATCTTCTGTATGTATCACACGAAGTAATCATACGAATCGTCTAATAATCGACGTTTTCTGCATCAATTTCTAGCAGTATTTTAAGTATTCGATATATTCTTGTGATTATTTGCTTTTTCTCTTTCCTTCTTTTTTTTACAGGAGAGTTGTACTGGAAATTGAGTAGACGCATCAAATACAATACTGTATATTTAACAGACCATTTCTTCACATGTTTTCATATTCATCATGGCTGACGCTGTTACATAACAGAAGAGCAGATGAGACATAATACAACAAAGGAGCATTTAATTTTCAATCTTTTTGTACATCAAATGGTCTCGTACCTAATTATAATTTACCAGAGTAAAGCAGCAAAAGTCCGTTACAGTGATTGTGTAATCAATTAAGAAAGCGCTTTTCCATATATTCATGAACTTCTTAATCTCATTGTGACCATTCACTACTCTGCGAGTGGTGTTTGTTAGTAGGCAAATCATTATTTTAATCTAAGTGATCTGGTCTCTTATTTTTTACACAAGATAGTTTAGAAGTGTTAATATATATAGTTATATTCCATTATTTACACAATTTAAGTGCTCTATATTCGTGATATCCTGCTTATAAAGTTCAATGCTTATAATAAACATACCTTGATATATACAGTGTAATATAATGGTGGTACTAAGGTGGCAGGAGACAGTCTCGTTAACTTAAAACCATGGTGTGACTTTTTGAGTTCTTATTGTGTAATAATTAAAGATATATTTATGAATTTGGTATTTCCGGCTTGTGTTCTTGAAAATGATGGGAGGCATGTGCACTTCATGTAGTCACTGCACAATACGTAGCCAGTGAAATACCAATAGTCGGCTAGGAAGCAGAGCTAGCCACTTATAGCAGTAGACACGTTGGTTCAAGGCAAGTAGATTACAAAAACTACCTGGATGACAACTGTTTTGAATATCATCGAGCTGTTAACTATACAGTGTTCTTCAAAATTATCTCCCAGGGAAAGGGCTTGTGTTTGCACTGTGAGCATCACATGTTCTGAAAAATGGCCTTCTGACATAAAAATACATGCATAACTTTGCGGGTGAGGTGTATCAACTTTTTATTCTATGAATTTCCACTGACTTGTCAAGTCAAATGAATGATATTCTTATGTGTTGCTTTATTATACCTATCCAAAGATATGGACCATTTTGACCCCACTCATGTATTTTATTTTTTTTAATGAATTTTTATATTAGGCAGTTGTATGTAACATTAAATTTGTACATAAAAACTGTCCCTTGCACCCTAATACATTTGAAGTATATGAGTTATTGCCCTGAATAATTCCCTCCCAATGAAAGTACCAATACCAAAAACAAACAAAAAAAGAAAATAAAAAGGAAGTAAAATAACCTACGTCAGTGTAGAATTAATTAAGTTAATAGAAATAAAAGTATAACAAGTTATAGAGATTAGTGGAATTTGCGTTTTATTGTTTGTTCCGGTATTTTCGTTTGATCCGGTTTGTTCCAGTGTGTTGCGGTAGTAAGTCTGACCTGTTTCCGGTGTTTACAGAACTCAAAAGTCTGTAATCAAACTCAGTATTTGTCTTTCACAGCGTTTAAATTCCTCATACATCACAAGAAGACAGAGTTGTAAGTGTTTTCTTTTAATCAAGTTTGTCTTTAATATTCAAATTGTTACGATGTCACGATTCCTTAATTATGAATTTCACGAACATATATGCAAGATACTGTACTGAAACAAATGCCAGAAAATGGAGGAGGCCATTGCTACCTTATAAGTATGACCAGTAAATGAACAAAATCATCTCACTTCTACACCTTAAATAACCACATACTACAAGTCAGTGAAAACTGCTATCTTGGACTGAGATTGGACTTCAAGTGGGGATCACATATTATCAGATGAACCAAAAAAATAAACACTACATTGTCGTTTCTAAAAAGAAACCTCACTGTCCACAGACATGTAGTCCTACAGTGTAAGATGTATCACATGCTATTTATGTTTTAGTGCTACATCTTTCTACCCAGATAACGGCCTTGTATAACGTGTTCCAATCTTGGTTGACATCGGAACGAGTAGTCAGAGTTTCAGGAATATCTCTCACACTTGGCAGCCCAAATTGACATTCTTCCACAAATTGATATGTAATTAATATACTTACTGTGCTGTTTTTATCCTGGTGGAATCAAAATCTGACACTAGCAAATGGATGCATTTTCATGTTCATTGACATACATTTGAATTGGTTGAAATGTGACGGTAGTTGAGCCATGCCAATGTTCAAGTAGGTTCATATGGGGGATATGTTTCTTGAACGAAATGAAATGTTGCTTACAGTTCCAATAGGCATAATATATTTTTATTTGTTTCGTTAAAGAATAATATTTCAGTGTAACCCGATTTTGGCATTCCCAGCTTTCATCGCTTTCCAGCCACCTGAAATGTAGGCCAATGAAACTTGAAAACAGGTCCATTTCTTTTGTGAGAATTTGAATTCACTAGAGAAAAGACATCAGAGTAAGTAAAGTCTGACTAAAACATTATGACTTTGTAGAAAAGCGTCGTTATTGGTTGCCAGTTGTGTGAGATATTCCTGAAAATTTGACTTTCATGACTATGTTATTGGACATCAAAACATGCTACACAGTGCTGTTAGTTAGGCAGTAAGACCCAAACACCCAAAATATAAATATCAGCGTCGAGGTCTTACATGTAGGACTACAGACATGTAGACAAACTTCATATCGACTACTACACAGGTCCATGTTAGTGCATGGTTATATGATCTGGGATCCATATTACACTAAGGATGCTGATAGAATCAAAAAAGTCCAGTGCTAGGCATCAAGATTTGTATCTGGTGCCGACAAAACAAGTGAAGCAGGATGCATCACCACAATGTTAAATGTTAACTGACCAGGGTCTACCAACACTCCAAGAATGGTGTAGTAGGATCCGTCTTACATACCTATATAAAGTAGTCGAGGGGTTAGTGCTGGCTCTCTCACCAAATACATTTTTAAAACCATTAAGACAAAAATGCCAAATTAAAGCCAAATCTTTTCATAATTTTGAAACTATATATGTTGTAGAAAAACAAGTAACAAATAACAGTGGATGTTTTGTAGTTGAGCAGTGTATAACAAAACAGTTTAGAAATTCTTTCTTCATAAAAACA
This sequence comes from Megalonaias nervosa, assembly GCA_016617855.1. NCBI lineage: Eukaryota > Metazoa > Mollusca > Bivalvia > Unionida > Unionidae > Megalonaias > Megalonaias nervosa. The sequence goes on along the minus strand of JAECUM010007440.1, from coordinate 41,127 downwards.
ATTGTGGACTGGAATCAAATTAGTGACAGCATTGTCTGCATGCAAACAGGGAGAGCATCAAGACAGCTCTTGATCAATACTACTTTTTTTAGCGGCTCTCTCTTCTGGTGCAATTTTATGCAGTAACTGGCCCAGCACTGAATACATTCAGATTCAGAAGTAGATTTCAGTACTACATTCTACAATATCGCATCTTTGCTAGCCAAGTTTCCGATATATTAACCCTATCTACACCTTGGCAGATCAATCAGATATTTCAGTGCTTTCTCCTAGTGACATCTATTGGATTTCTTGAGTTGCCTCCCTTAGTATGTAATGCCAACTTGCCAATAGCATGTAATAGTACAGTGGTGCATTGTACATCGGCTGAAAATGGAGGAGGCAATTGACTTCAAAATGATACTTTGTAAGTTTAACATCAAAAGTATGACTGTGTACTAGATAGAAGTCATTACTGGTGTATTTGAGTGATAAAATGTATTTGTACAAACACGGACTGGCAGTGGAAAATTTCTTGTCTTAACCATGTGCGAACAGTGTTTCGATTTGAGCAACTTAATTTTGATTGGATGCAGTGGCTTGCTGCCAAGGTGTAGATGGGGTTAACATACTGGAACCTTGGCTAGCAAAGATAAAAATATCGCAGGTTTTATGTTATTGTGGTATTCAAAGTTTTCAGTATTTTTCTGCATAGCGCCACATGTCATGTGCTTTTCTTATATACACTGGATACCCATTAAGTTTCTAGTTCTACATTACCATTTAATTGCAGGACAAGTATACTAATTTTAAAAATGCACCAATGAATATCACCATTTCCAAACATGGCCATACCCCATGTTTTCACATAGAATATATATCTTCTTAAAATTGATATCACTGTAACCAGATTGTTGTCTGATAATACCCAGTAATATTGTGCAAGAGTCAGATCACATGATTACCATATTTGTCAAGAAGCAAGAGATCAAATTTAATGTAGCATATAAGAGTCAGAATGTGAAGTATGTTAATGTTTTTTGCTGGCTTGTCCTACTGACAAGTGTTGACTTTAAAACTTTGTTGTAAATGAATTATTACTTTTTGTTGTAACACCTGGATTTGTTTGAACAGTCTGGTTAACATGTATGTTCATGCTCATGTTGGTGAGCCCATTCTCACTGACAATCCCAGCGTCACTCCCCCGTTGCATGTAGTTGCAGATGCATTGCTTTAATTCTCTCAGATAAGTTTCTGTTGTTGGAGGGCACAGGTGGCAGAATGAAGGCCATGGAAGTAGCATCTATTTTTCAAGTAGTTTTACACTTCGTGCAACATTTACCTCAAATTCCCAACATTAGGACAAGTATATTCAAATCATGCAAATAGTTTTTTGATATTATCGGGATATCAGAGTAACTCCCCTTGCATAACCTGGAATTTAAAAAGCATCTGTTTATTGATTATTTTCTGCAATCATCAGATTTAAACTGGAAATTAAATGCAATTTAATATAGAGCAAAGAAAAACAGATATATATAGTATCTTGAAGGTCAGTGTCTTGATTTACTTACTCATGGATCACTTACTTTAAGACCCATGATACCATAGCACTCTTTGCTAATATTAGCACCTCTGCTTCTTGGATGGGGTACTAAAACAAGCCTATATGAGGTCCTAAAAATGGCAAAGATGTGCAAGACATGGCAAAGATGAAATATAGACATTTTAAACCAAACTAGTGGAAAATAATTACTGCTGATAAAAAATTTATAAAAATATATAAGAAATAGAACTGTTTGCGTTGTCTATGTGTTGAACATTCTTTTTTCCTTTAAATATCTATTGGCACTCAACATGTAATGAATTAAATATTTAATAATGGATTGAGTGAAAACAAACAAGTTTTGCAAAATTAATAATTTATTGACCTAAATACAAAGTGAATACAAAGTGAAAAATTAAATACAACTTTCAGTATGGTAAGTGAAACCCAAATTAGTCGAAAAGTTCTATACCAGTTCAGAAGTATAGAGTAATGTATTGAGTTCTAGTGGTATATTGACTGAAGTTCATTCTGTTGTGCTGATGTGCCAATAGTTTTGATGTATCACAGTGATATAATCCAAAATGTCTTTAAATGAATTCACAGTACTTCCAAAACAGCTACTAAATCCTGACTACAAGCACTTTGTAATTCTAGTGAATACTGGAAATAAATAAATAAATCCTATCAAATGATTAAATTACTCCTCCAAGACCAATGTTTATGCTAGGAATAACTAATTTTCAGTGGATCAACCCTTTAAAAAAACAAACTGAGACATAATAAAGAAATGGATGAGAGTTGAATGTTTATTCTAGATCATTCCAACTTGTACACAAGGTAAAATACTTTGGCAGCTAGCCAAACAGGAATTAGGTAAGCCTGGTTTTCCAAGGAAACCTGTGTTTTGAACTAAAATCTCATTCACGTGTTTACTCCAATAAGAGTACATCTCTCTATATTTAAACTATGTAATGTGTCTATTAAAATGACCATCTTAAATTACAACCAATAATCATGAAAATCAACACACACAAGATAGATATCAATAACAACTGTGTTACGGAAATCAATATAGTGTGGTTAACTTTTGTCCATGATTATAGATTGTACTTTAAGATCAGGGTCATTTGTGAACAACATGTTCATGGATGTAGATTGTACTTTAAGATAATGATAATTTGTAAATATGTCGACAGCTTTTTGAGCTTCAAATCTTTGAGAAACCAACTTATTTTCAGTTTGATGGAATTTTCCATTAGAATGACTAATATCTAGGTAAGATGTGAATGTGTATATAAATAGGGCCTTTGTAAGCAAAGTCTTGTTTCATATCAGTCGTTGGGTATCAGTGAGCAGAGTTTCTAGTTGTATTCAGATATAATTCTAGAGGAATTACTTATATCATTCATTGGAAGTTCCAAAGTGCTAATTGACTGGATTAACACATTATTTGGGGAATTTTATAAATTCATTGAAAGATCTTTTGGAGTACATCATTGTGGTACATCAAGACATTCAAGACTGTTGGTACATTAGCACATTCAAGACTTGGAATTCATTGGGAACATATTATACTTTTGGCTTATGATGTGACATTTAGGATTGTTTGGGATTTAATTCACAGTACTAAGTTCCTCCTCTTGTTAAAGTTTCAAAACTGCTTTTCAGGTGATTCTGGATCATAGAAAGCATGGACAAGATTGGACCACTGAAGGACTGTAGAGATGGAGAGACAGATACTAGAGGTAAGATGAAGAAATGTGGCACTATTTGGACATACACTGAAGCCTTTCTATACAAAACATACTATAAAAGATGTCCTTTATACACAGGTGACCTTTATATAGAGGTGCATTATGTAGGTAAAGAGGATTATACATATCTTATGGGCAGTTTCCTTAATATAGGTGTATCCACTAAGGCAGGTTTTGGATGTATATTTGACCTATCTATAAAAAGAAAACAAACACATGCTTATTAAAGACATACTGTTTAAAATCTTTTCATGACTTTTTTACAGCAAGAGAAATCCATTCAGAAGGGATCAGATGTGGTTCAATTAGTGTCCTGCATACAGAGGTTTCACTGCACATTATTCACAGATTGTTGTTATCATAACCTTATTTGGAACAAATGTATAAAGTTTAAGTAACCTCAGTCATTGCGTTTTAAAGATTTTCATTGGCTATTCTGGAGTTTCTGTCATTGTATAGCAAAGTTCATTGACCCTTTAATCAGACTGGGTAAAGAACACACACACTTTTTTACTAAAATGGGTTCAGATTCATTGATGTCTAGACTTACTAACATTTGATAGCTACAGATGATGGCATGACACCAAAACTGGAGTATGGCAAACTAAAGAATCATTTATTTCCAAATCTCTTTTAAAAATTTAAAAAATTTATTATATTGGTAAAATCTCTTTTCTGGTGTGTAACAAAAGCAATGAGCAAAGAAAAATGTGTGAGTGCCAGAAAATGTGTTAAAATGCAAATTTTCAGAATGTCGCAGGCTCTGTGTCTTGGTTGAGTGTTACGTTTACGGCCCCCATTGTGATGCCAGAAGGAGGCAAATTACTTTGCTGTTGTCTAGCTCGGTGTCTTTAAGTCTCTGTGTCTGATCTAAAGCCATTTTAGCATGAAAGTACATAAACTATTAGACCTAAAGACATGAAATTCTGCAAACTCTATTGTATGAAAACAAAGAATTATCTTGTGACGGGTCTGTATGTGTGATTTTTTATTTTTAACATGGCTTTAACAATTTGAGTCATATCGTTATGATGTCTGCAGTGTGGCAGATCATAGTGATGTCTAACACTGGAGCATCACGCTGCAGACATGTGGCATCATGTGCCACCCAGTTGCATTATCCTGACACCAGGCCAAAGAGTCCTAACACTAACCTCTTATTGCTGAGTGTCAGCTGCTAATACCATTTTTATAAGTGTTTTATATGACTCGGCTGGGGTTTGAACCCATGACACTGTAACCACTTAGGCCACCGGAGCAGTTTCCTCTAAAGGGCTTTCCAGATATGGTCATTGTAGTACTAAATGCTTCACACTGCCCTAAAGTGAACATTTTTTTGGTCACCTGTGATAATTGTGAACAGTGAGTTTCTGTTGTAATAAATGTCACCTTCAACAGTGTCCTTCAGAATAATTGCACACTTTGGAAAATTTTCCAGATCATCCATGTCATTGATAGCTACCCCTGTCTTGTGGACTGACTTCTCCCACATCTCTAGCACACTTTGAAAAAATTTTCCAGATCATCCATGTCATTGATAGCTACCCCTGTCTTGTGGACTGACTTCTCCCACATCTCTAGCTTTTGGTAGCAAGCTTTCTTGAGCTTTGCCCTCCAATGGTATTTTCAGAATGTTCAACCACACACTGTTAAATGTAGTTGAGATCACTGTACCTCAATATGGCCAGGTTGTTAGGGTTGATCTCTTTAGTGGGTAGAGACCAAGCAGTATTGCCATTCCAGGGTAACAGTTTTCAGTTAGGTTTATCAATACCAGTAAAGAAGTCCAGGCTTTGCATCACATGAAACCTAAACCTTCAGTTTGCCTTTCTGTGTTCTGTATTCACTGGGTTATGCTTGTCAACTACCATCCACACATCCTTCTTGTTGTAGTATAGAAACTTAATGAGAACACTTCTTGTAACACAAGAGCAAATATTTTTTGTGAATGCTTTTTAGTGTATACAGCTCATAAACCACTAAATAAGCCCTGCAAGACTCACTTAGATGGACTTATAACAGTGGCAAAGAACAGGAGGGCTACAGCCTTGTCTTTGCTTTTGCCAATGAATTCCACAATTCTCATAAATACAGCTCCTGTCACATTTTACCAGCACACTGAAAGCCACTGGCACTTGTTGTGTCCCCTTATAAATGTGGATTTATTGTCAGTCAGAATTATATTTAAATAAAAATATTCAATGCCTGTTCTGTGCCAACTTATGCTCATGACTGGTGTACTCTTTATTGATAATCTGTGACAGTTTTTCATAGCAGTAAACCTCCTGGCATGTCGTAAGACTGCCAGCCTTCATCAAGCTCTTTTTTGAGTGGATTTGTGCAGCTTTCCATTTGGCTTGAACCACTGTGTGGCATTTACATTTTCCTGAAAGTCTTCCACATTTAAACCTGGCAATCTCTTTTTGAGTTTCTTTGTGTTTAATAAGTTCATTGTCTTTGTCTTTGGATAGACCATTTGCTGTATGATATTGGGCCTGTGTAAGAAACAAGACATTATGGAACTTAATCCCAGCTGGGGGTGGGGGTGGACTGGTACTTGTGTTTCTGGAGAGGCTACCCAAAAAGCTGGGTACCACAAACAATTTTGTACTGTGGTACACCACAGAATTTCTGAACGTACCACAATATGCACCATGGTATACCACAATTATATTAGGGACCAACAGTTGAATATTCTTGGGCAGGGGTCTGACTCATTTTTGTTTAATTTCTGTCTGTCAGTAACTTAAAAAATATCTTGCTCTGATCTTGCACAATAACACCATATTATATCCATTATATTATTTGGGGAAAAAATATTAATTATCCTGAGGTAATTAAAAGAAAATATTTCAGTTCAAAAGAATTCCCCCTACAAAAAATTAAATAGCAATGTGTATGTTAATTGTTGTAAAAGTTGTAATCTAGTACAATAGTGATGAATGATTAAGCTTACCCTATAGCCTATACTGTGAAAGATATCATGCTGACTTTAGAGAGCTTATTGATAAAAATAGGAAGTGTTGATACTAAATTTACTAGCTACATTATCGTTATAATAGGCAGGAAAACTTTGAGTTGGATGCCAACATCCAGGCATGATATTTGTCAGGGAGGGTCAGTAAACATAAAACACATTTGCTCAACAAATGAGAAAATATTTATTGGACTTGAAAAATTATGTAAAGTCCAGACAGAAATCAACTGTGCTCCTGAAAATCATATAATGATTCACAGTCTTACAAAGGAATACACATATTTAACACATTCACATATGCTAGTAAATAACTCAAACATGAAGTGTTTTTTCTTTAATCCAGATTTTTTCCAAAGGTTGGATTTGGCACAAGTTTCTTTCACAACAAACCATTTGGCCACCACATTGGCATATGTGACACATGTCAAACATGTGAGTAAAGCATCATAAATATATTTATAATATCCACTTTTAATTTGTAAAAGATACAATCATTGTGTATAAAGAGATATTTTTCAAATCATTTTGTCTGAAATAATGAAAACACGATGTTAATATCATTAAAGTCATAACAAGATTACTGAGGAATTTCCATACATTCCTTACTGATGAAACTACTGAAGTTCCAGTACAGTGAAAAAGTACCATCATATGTACTACAGGAAAAAATATGGTAGACTGCTATCCTGAAAATACTGCACACTCTACTACCCAAGAGATAATCCTTTTCTTTAAACATACCTAGTCTTCGTGTCGCAGATACTGGGGTGGGGGGTGGGGGGGTGGCATGTCAGACAAGAAAAGCCATTAAAAATGGGGCCAGCATGTTTTTGGATGTCTTGGATGCAAAAGGTAAAGAAAGGCTTGGCATGACCTGATAGTGTGGTCTGTTCATCTGCCATGCTGCTTCTTATCAGGGTTTATGGTCTTGATTGCAGAAAAGTTTATCATTTATAGATAGAGATTTCAGGGAAACAATCCATTGAAGCATTGAAGGATTTCTGAACTGTTAGCTTTCTACTTCAATTTTGAAATTAATATGTAGATGTCAGGTGAATCAGAGTCCTATGATTTTTTGAAAGAGACAAATTGAAAGATGGAATGATGTAATGGCATAGTTTGATGAGGTAAATTGAAAGATGGATTGATGTCATGGTATACTTTGATGAGGTAAATTGAAAGATGGATTGATGTCATGGTATACTTTGATGAGGTAAATTGAAAGATGGATTGATGTCATGGCATAGTTTGATGAGGTAAATTGAAAGATGGATTGATGTCATGGTATACATTGATGAGGTAAATTGAAAGATGGATTGATGTCATGGTATACTTTGATGAGGTAAATTGAAAGATGGATTGATATCATGGCATAGTTTGATGAGACAAATTGAAAGATGGAATGATGTAATGGAGGTAAATTGAAAGATGGATTGATGTCATGGTATACTTTGATGAGGTAAATTGAAAGATGGATTGATGTCATGGCATACTTTGATGAGGTAAATTGAAAGATGGAATGATGTAATGGCATAGGTTGATGAGGCAAATTGAAAGATGAATTGATGTCATGGTATACTTTGATGAGGTAAATTGAAAGATGGATTGATGTCATGGTATACTTTGATGAGGTAAATTGAAAGATGGATTGATGTCATGGTATACTTTGATGAAGTAAATTGAAAGATGGATTGATGTCATGGTATACTTTGATGAAGTAAATTGAAAGATGGATTGATGTCGTGGGATACTTTGATGAGGTAAATTGAAAGATGGATTGATGTCATCGTATACTTTGATGAGGTAAATTGAAAGATGGATTGATGTCATGGTATACTTTGATGAGGTAAATTGAAAGATGGATTGATGTCATGGTATACTTTGATGAGGTAAATTGAAAGATGGATTGATGTCATGGCATAGTTTGATGAGGTAAATTGAAAGATGAATTGATGTCATGGTATACTTTGATGAGGTAAATTGAAAGATGGATTGATGTCATGGCATAGTTTGATGAGGTAAATTGAAAGATGGAATAATGTAATGGCATACGTTGATGAGGCAAATTGAAAGATCAATTGTTGTCACGGTATACTTTGATGAGGTAAATTGAAAGATGGATTGATGTCATGGCAGAGTTTGATGAGGTAAATTGAAAGATGGATTGATGTCATGGTATACTTTGATGAGGTAAATTGAAAGATGGATTGATGTCATGGTATACTTTGATGAGGTAAATTGAAAGATGGATTGATGTCATGGCAGAGTTTGATGAGGTAAATTGAAAGATGGATTGATATCATGGTATACTTTGATGAGGTAAATTGAAAGATGGATTGATGTCATGGGATACTTTGATGAGGTAAATTGAAAGATGGATTGATGTCATGGTATACTTTGATGAGGTAAATTGAAAGATGGATTGATGTCATGGCATACTTTGATGAGGTAAATTGAAAGATGGATTGATGTCATGGTATACTTTGATGAGGTAAATTGAAAGATGGATTGATGTCATGGTATACTTTGATGAGGTAAATTGAAAGATGGATTGATGTCATGGTATACTTTGATGAGGTAAATTGAAAAATGGATTGATGTCATGGCATAGTTTGATGAGGTAAATTGAAAGATGGAATGATGTAATGGCATAGGTTGATGAGGTAAATTGAAAGATGGATTGATGTCATGGTATACTTTGATGAGGTAAATTGAAAGATGGATTGATGTCATGGTATACTTTGATGAAGTAAATTTGGGTATATTAGTATGTAAGAGCTTTTGTAAAAGTATTATGTGCCATTTGTTTATTTTTATGTTGTTTTCTTTGGTCAGGTAAAATGTAGCGACTTTTGAATTTAATCCTGGCCTCTGAAAATAATATTCCTAAACCTAATATAATTTATCTTTTAAAGGTACACCTCCAGTGGATGGCAGTATGGATGAGTGTTTCCAATCCTTGATGACCAAAAATCCTAATCAGAGGATAACCATTCATGATCCTTGCATTATGTAAGAAAAGTTTCCATTTGTATGTTTATTTTTTTTAACTTTGTACTTGTATAGCAAAAATGTCAACAATGACAGATATGTGGAATTTATTACGAATTTTGAGTAAAATATCTACATTCTGAAATTATATAGGCCAGTCCTTTCAGTTCATGACTTAATGGAACACTAGTTTTTAGTTCACCAGGCTGTTAGGCTAAGTGAATTTATGGTGCTTGTCTATCGTACATTATTTATTCACAGTTGCTGTTGAATCCATATTTCCATCCATCACTCCATCCATCTATTCATCCATCCTTCAATCCCACTTTAGTTTCCTCTCTATAACTTTGATTCCATTTAAGTTTAAGGGTGATGTCATTAAGGTCATGACTCAGTATTTTATGTTTTTCTTTAACTTTCAAGGCACATGAAAGTAAGGAATAAAAATGGTGTGCTTGTAAATTGTCATTAGAAGGTTTATTGCATACCACATTTCGGTGGTCTTATTTTCAAGGTAACAGTCACAGCTCAGTATTGCAAGATTTGCAACATGTAACAGTCACAGCTCAGTATTACAAAATTTCCAACATGTAACAGTCACAGCTCAGAATTACAAGATTTCCAACATGTGACAGTCAAGCTAAGTATTACAAGATTTCCAACATGTAGCAGTCTCAGCTCAGTATTACTTGATTTCCAACATGTAACAGTCACAGCTAAGTATTACAAGATTTCCAGCATATAACAGTCACAGCTCAGTATTACAAGATTTCCAACATACTTGCATTCTGCTCTGTAATATCCAAGCAGTTTGAGATTAAAGAAGCAGACTTGGTATTCCTATTCATCATCACTTAAAGGAGTGTTGCCCACCACAATGGGGATCATATCTTCAGGGTTAAGGTCATAAGGTCACGCTTTCCAGTATAGTTTTTAACTTAAGAACTGTATGAGATTAAAGGATGAAACTTAATATTAAACTTTGTATACTTAGTATACTTATATATTATAATATGAAGGTGTTCTGTGTACTACATTGGTGGTCATATAAACAGCCACCTTTTAGAATTGGTGTGGTACACAGTCCAACCAGTCTTAAGCAGCCACCATTTAGAATTGGTGTGGTACACAGTCCAACCAGTCTTAAGCAGCCACCATTTAGAATTGGTGTGGTACACAGTCCAACCAGTCTTAAGCACCATCTAGAATTGGTGTGGTACACAGTCCAACCAGTCTTAAGCAGCCACCACTTAGAATTGGTGCGGTACACAGTCCAACCAGTCTTAAACAGCCACCATTTAGAATTGGTATGGTACACAGTCCAACCAATCTTAAACAGCCACCATTTAGAATTGGTGTGGTACACAGTCCAAACAGTCTTAAGCAGCCACCATTTAGAATTGGTGTGGTACACAGTCCAACCAGTCTTAGCAGCCACCAGTCCAAACAGTCTTAACAGCCACCATTTAGAATTGGTGTGGTACACAGTCCAACCAGTCTTAGCAGCCACCATTTAGAATTCGTGTGGTACACAGTCCAAACAGTCTTGAGCAGCCACCATTTAGAATTGGTGTGGTACACAGTCCAACCAGTCTTAGCAGCCACCATTTAGAATTCGTGTGGTACACAGTCCAAACAGTCTTGAGCAGCCACCATTTAGAATTGGTGTGGTACACAGTCCAACCAGTCTTAAACAGCCACCATTTAGAATTGGTGTGGTACACAGCCCAACCGGTCTTAAGCAGCCACCTTTGGTGAACAATGTGTCATCTGAAGCTACTTGGTTGCTTAATAAAGATCCATTTTGGCAATTAAATGTTTCTTTGGAACTTGAACAAGTGGCCTTTGAAGACAGTTGATTGGTTACCACAGGGGATCTGAAAATCACTTTTGACCGTACACTACTATTAATCTTACAGCTCTTTTTCTGCATGTATGATAATGTCTTTAAAAAATTTTCTAGACCAGTATACTTTGTTTTTGCCTTTCCCTCAGAATTGTGTATATCATACAAGACAAACATTTTAAAAAATTCAATCAACAAAGAATATATAACATTGAAACCTTTGTCCTTTCAGCAAGACTGGCAAAGCTGATTTACCAGCTAAGAGAGATAATACCATGGAGATTATAGCCCTCAGTGAGTTTTCCTCATGCAGTTTTGCCAGATTAGTAAAATCTTGTTTTGACATATCTCATATAACCATATATTTTTAACTCACTTGTGTAAAATGCAGAAGAGCTCATGCTACACCCCGAGTATCATCCATGTGGTCAGTGTTGTCCAGTCATGTAACCCCTTGGGTTAACCCTTATGTAATGTCCTTGAACTTCTGTACCATTAAAGCTAGAATAGACCCCTTTCACAATACACATTTTGGACAAGTTGCTGCTCATAATATTGATTGCTAAAAATCAAATAAGGCTATCACTGCTATGTGAATGTTCTTTATATAGACTTGGAAGTGGAGATTGGCAATATCATGACATCATGTATATGTATTTATAGTGTCAATACACAAATATGAGTATTCAGAATAATAATAATAATAATAATAATAATAATAAACCTATACCCCAGTATGTTTAAAAAATATAAATAATACACACACAGCCAAGCAAATGAAAAATGTCTCTTAGAAATTGGTTTTATACTCGTAAGTTTGTTTTAGAATGTATTTGATCTTATTTTGCACTAAACCAGTTTAAGTAAATTCTTTTAAAGTTTAATAATACTTGTAAAAATCATGTTTAGAGATATATACAGTATTGCTATCAAAGCATATTTAGAAGTATATAGTTTAAATAAACTGTAATTATAATCATTGGGAAAAAAAATTTAGCTGTCCTTGCAGATTCAGAAAGCAGCAGCCCATCCCCACCTTTTCTGTCGAACTTAAATTTAAAATAAAATTTTCTCTAGTCCCAGTTTTAGTCTGTAGTGAAATCTACATGTCCCAGACTAACATGCAAATGTTAGTTTCAAAACCTGAAAATGTCTACATAAACTCATTTTTAGAATCCTAGATCTAAGTCTGACATTTATCTAAACAATTTTAATTTAAAATAACAGTGTTCTGTTGTTTTGGTATTTTAATTTAAAACAACATTATTTAATAGTTTTGGTAATTTAACATTTTATAGTTTGGTATTGTAATTAAAATAGCAATATTCTATAGTTTTGGTATTTTAATTTAAAAAAAAAGAAACAAAACATTGATAGTTTATGTATTTTAATTTTAAATAGCATTAATTTATCGTTTTGGCATTTTATTTTAAATAATGTTATTCTATAGTTTAGGTATTTTAATTTTAAATAGCATTCTGTAGTTTTAATATTTTATTTTTTCATGAGTGCAATCACTTTTCACGTACACAAATCAGGTCTCTCTTCCTTGAAACTTTAATCACAGTCATAGTCCCTTTCATCGAAAAATGAAAATGTAATTTCTTTCTTCAAAATTTGTTCCTTTCATCACAGTTTTCCTTTTCTCTACTAAATAGTCATAAATAGTCATAAATCTGACTGAAATTCATTTCTAATTTTTTTAAATCTCCAGTCCACTGAGCATTTTCAGAGAGCCATAACAGATTATGAAATGTTGGATGTCAACATCACACTTACACCAATTATTTTAACTGCAGGGCATCCTTTCTCCTGCAAAATTAGGGCATAGGTATGCGATACTAGCATGGCCGTTTGTCCACTGACACTATCGTTGATCAGATTTAAGATTTCTTTTAATTGTTTGTTGGTTAAGTACTATGACTCCTCTAGACTATGATTGATATACTTCTCATGTTCTGACATTTTGATTGTAAATCTCCCAGCAGTGAGTGCCTCATTTTGGAATTGTGAGATTTTGTGAGATAACCCGAGAGTGTTATTTTCAGGTATTGTGAAACTTTTCCATTATGAAACTCAGATTATTGGTATAGATTGTGCCAACTTATTTGATACAGTGAAACTCCTCAAAACAAAAACCTCATTTTACTGGAATCCATCAAGACTGAAAAGTTTGTGGACTCCTGAATTTCACCTTTAATATCATTTTTTCCCCAGTAAACCAATAGCCCTCAACTCAAAATACCAAAAACAGATTTAAATCTCAAATTTCAATTTTGCACTTTAAGCCCCTCCCCCCCCCAAAAAAATGAAACTCACTTAAAACTTCAAAATATATTTTAGCTGCTAAATTCCTGACACACACTACAACAGATTAATTACAGTTAGCAAGTACTGTAGCAGGCTTATCTGGGAGACAGAGTCCTGGACATGTTAGGATAAAATAATACTTGGCACATGCACCAACAGATTGGGGCTGACAGTAGGCTAATGTGAAGTCCTTTGCACCACTCAAAAGAGATAGATTTGTAATGTAAATTATTAATTAAATGCCTGTAGTTAAGCCATCTGAGAATGTGTTTATCTGGTTATTATCTGAAGTCCTTTGCACCACTCAAAAGAGATAGATTTGTAATGTAAATTATTAATTAAATGCCTGTAGTTAAGCCATCTGAGAATGTGTTTATCTGGTTATTATCTGAAGTCCTTTGCACCAATCAAAAGAGATAGATTTGTAATGTAAATTATTAATTAAATGCCTGTAGTTAAGCCATCTGAGAATGTGTTTATCTGGTTATTATCTGAAGTCCTTTGCATCACTCAAAAGAGATAGATTTGTAACGTAAATTATTAATTAAATGCCTGTAGTTAAGCCATCTGAGAATGTGTTTATCTGGTTATTATCTGAAGTCCTTTGCACCACTCAAAAGAGATAGATTTGTAATGTAAATTATTAATTAAATGCCTGTAGTTAAGCCATCTGAGAATGTGTTTATCTGGTTAGTATCTGAAGTCCTTTGCACCACTCAAAAGAGATAGATTTGTAATGTAAATTATTAATTAAATGCCTGTAGTTAAGCCATCTGAGAATGTGTTTATCTGGTTATTATCTGAAGTTCTTTGCACCACTCAAAAGAAATAGATTTGTAATGTAAATTATTAATTAAATGCCTGTAGTTAAGCCATCTGAGAATGTGTTTATCTGGTTATTATCTGAAGTCCTTTGCACCACTCAAAAGAGATAGATTTGTAACGTAAATTATTAATTAAATGCCTGTAGTTAAGCCATCTGAGAATGTGTTTATCTGGTTATTATCTAATTGGGATTGATGCTATTCATTGGTATAAATGATCATTAAAACATTTGGGTTTTTTTAAAAATAAATATCAGGGCTTTATTAACCAGGCATTTGGCTTTGCTTTGATGCTTTGCAAACAATGACCAACAAAACAGTGCCCCAAAAGTAAGATTCGTCCAATTTATTTTCAGACAAGAAAAAAAAAATCATTGCATATATATGTATTTAAGTACCTATGACTGTCAGTTGTCTTCACTCATATGTCAGGCTGTCAGAACGACAAACAAAGAATCAAAGTATTGAACTATAGTTACAAGATAAAATTATTCTAATCAATGAGTATGAATCTGTGCCTAAACCTACACTGAAAAAACTAGATGAAAAATTTGGCATAGGAACATTTACTGTTTCAGATATCCTAAAGAATTCTACAAGAGTGTATTTGAAAACAACAGTGATGCCAACAAGCATTGTTTCAACAATCACTGCCAATCTGACAAACCTAATGATCTTGTGTGGTAACAGTTCACCCAAGCTAGGACCATAAACATTTCAGTCTCAGGCCCTATAATATTTAATCTTATATATTTAACAAACTTCATCTGACTATATTGTGAAGTGAAATATTCAATAAATTAATTATTTCATAGGTGGAAAATGTATGAAGAAAACCAGTCCTAAGGAAGAATCCCTGAGAGTTAAGGGCTTAATACAGTTCTGTGAGGGCCAGAGTGGACACACAGATTTCCTGGAAAATATGTATACCCACATGGAGTCTAAGAGCTTTACAGAGCTGCAGCATTCCAAAACGGAGTCAAAGGAATTCGTTAAAGTCCAGCATACATATGTGGAACCTAATCCTACTTCCATGAAGCCTTTGGGCCTGATTGAGCCTCAAGGGACCAGGATGGAACCATTGGACCTGAGCTTAAAAAATACAAAAAATAAATTGCAAAATGGATGTTCCATCACAAAATTACTTCCTGAAGAGAAGGAATTGACAGTGTCAGGGTCTTCATCTGTTAAAGTTGCTGCTATACCTGAATTTCCTCCATCCAATTTACCAAAGAGGATGCATTGCAGGCAATTATCTAGATCCCAGCCCTACTGGATACCAGTACGTATTAACAAAAATGTTACAGTGTATGGAATATTCCAGCCAGAGTTTATCGTGAATACTGAAGAAGTAGATGGAAATAGCAGCCAAGAAATGAGCAGAAGAAATGAAGATGATGAGAAAGGAAGAATACGGGATACTCTGAAAGGTGACCATATTGATCGTCCACCTCCAATAGTCACTTCTTCATCTGCTTATTCAAGTGTTTCAGGACAGTTGACCATTCCAGAGATGGAACTTAATTCATCAGAATACATCTGTCTTAAATTGGATCCTCAAAGTAGAAGCCATGATGAGCCTTTAAATGAGATGGGCAGTGCAGTGGCTGAGGACAAAGCAACCGTTAATACCAGACATTCTTACATTCCTTTGTTAGATGAAATACAAGGGAATGTGGATACTTGGTGTACTCCCTCTACAACACAGAGTGTGAAGCACAAGCTTCGAGATAAATTAGCAAATAAACAATGTAATGGGGGAAGAAAACCTTTCATATAATTTGGGGGGATGATGGTACATAGCAAAAATGAATGAATCATACAGTAAAGTCACCATTGGGGCACAGTACTCCATGTATATAAATTATCTTCCAGAGAAGATCCTCACATTGTAAAGTCATAATTAGCATGGCTAACAAGGAAATGATTACATTTTCATTCGTTCCCATACTATGGTGTCAACTTAGTGTTCACATATATGTACCACTGCATTCAGATCTGTAAGTTTCAAGGAGGGAATTGATGCTTGACCTAGCCATTCATGCTCTCTGGGCATACTGAATGCTTCAGTCTACCATCCTGTGATTCTATTGCTGCTTGACTACATATTGGGCTTAGTAATAAAATTATCAGCAAGTGATTACACTTAAACAAATCTGATATGATTGATTAGCAGTGTTTTAAATGACCTTGTTCTAACGTGTTAATCAAAAGAGCAGATCACCTTTGATTTCAATCCACTGAGTCAATGCAATGAATTAATGAAGACATTTATCAGCATAAATGTGTCCATTTCGTTTATGTCCTGAATAGATGACAGTAATGAGTTTATAATTTTTTTAATTAATTTTACAGAGGTACAACATAAACATGCAGTATTGCATTTGAAGTGAAACAGTTACACTAGAAAAATGGTCTGTGTTTGCATATTAAAGACTAGATGTATGTAATGATCAATTTAGTAGTTGTCAAATGAAGTGAACATTTCTGTTTGGATAATACTAATTTACTAGTTTACTAAATTATATAAGGAAAATAGAAAGAGGGAAAATTCATGTCAACTTGAGGGATAAAATGTAAGGCTGCCATTGCATCTGGGGTAACAATTTCTCCAAAGAGACATAATCTAGACTCTTTAACATGAAAAAATTTCTAATATGACACAAGCAAGAGAAAAAGACATTTCAGCCACATTCAGTTGATACATGTAATTTAAGTTTTCATTTTATGCCATGTTTGCATGCTGTGATGTCAAGCTTGAGAATATATGCAAAAGTTTGTGAACATACTGTAGAAGTATATGTAAAAATTGTATACGTGTGAAAGTTTCATGTCTGATTATTGAAATTTTATGTACATATAAAGTATGGCATTGTATACGTGTGAAAGTTTCATGTCTGATTATTTTATGTACATATAAAGTATGGCATTGTATACGTGTGAAAGTTTCATGTCTGATTATTTTATGTACAGATAAAGTATGGCATTGTATACGTGTGAAAGTTTCATGTCTGATTATTTTATATACATATAAAATATGGCATTGTATACATGTGAAAGTTTCATGTCTGATTATTGAAATTTTATGTACATATAAAGTATGGCATTGTATACGTGTGAAAGTTTCATGTCTGATTATTTTATGTACATATAAAGTATGGCATTGTATACGTGTGAAAGTTTCATGTCTGATTATTTTATGTACAGATAAAGTATGGCATTGTATACGTGTGAAAGTTTCATGTCTGATTATTTTATGTACATATAAAGTATGGCATTGTATATGTGTGAAAGTTTCATGTCTGATTATTTTATGTACATATAAAGTATGGCATTGTATACGTGTGAAAGTTTCATGTCTGATTATTTAAATTTTATGTACATATAAAGTATGGCATTGTATACGTGTGAAAGTTTCATGTCTGATTATTTAAATTTTATGTACATATAAAGTATGGCATTGTATACGTGTGAAAGTTTCATGTCTGATTATTTTATGTACATATAAAGTATGGCATTGTATACATGTGAAAGTTTCATGTCTGATTATTGAAATTTTATGTACATATAAAGTATGGCATTGTATATGTGTGAAGTTTCATGTCTGATTATTTTATGTACATATAAAGTATGGCATTGTATATGTGTGAAAGTTTCATGTCTGATTATTTTATATACATATAAAGTATGGTATTGTATACGTGTGAAAGTTTCATGTCTGATTATTTTATGTACATATAAAGTATGGCATTGTATACATGTGAAAGTTTCATGTCTGATTATTGAAATGTTATGTACATATAAAGTATGGCATAAGAATAAGATCAGATGCTGTGTATTATATTTTAATTTACTGTTTCTTCATTAAAATGAAAATGACATATATAAAAGAGGATTAATTTTCACTAGATGTGAACAATCGTATCTTGTCACAGTTTAAATTATCTAATGTGCGTCCTTGACAAATAAGAGCTTAAATAACAAAATACTAATTATTTGGAAATTAAAAGCTTCTCTGATTGTATAGTATTGTGATCTTAATATTTATGCATTTTACATGAACTAAAATTTGAGCAGCAAACAGACCACTTTTTAGAAGAGTCCATTCACGAAAATAAAGCTTCCTACACAAATGAAAATACAAGGTCAATAACGTCAAACCGAGACTTCCTTAATTGGGTTAGCTATTTTGTTATTGACGCTTTTGACGCTTGTCTTTTCAGTTTTGTATGCGTGTTCATTTACCCGTCGGACACTCACTCGAGGTAATCGCCCTTCCTGCTGCTGTGTTTCTCAACCAAAAATGTTATCGAGACTTGTACGGTATCGCAACCGAGGATCATGTAAATTTATTGTGATAAATCCGTGTGGGGTAGCTTGCATTTTTGAAAAGAAGTTTCTGAATTTAATCATATCCGTTTCTCCTGAACACCAAGTCTGGTGGATGTTTCTTAGTGTGTGGATATCGACTTCATTAAAGACAACCAGAAGATTACAGTTATCTCTGATCACTTTAGGTATTTGCATATATCGCTGAGTAAAACATATATAACATCAGTATTTTTATGTCTGCCTCTGGAAAATATCCGAGCTGGATTTGATTGTTTGTTCAGCATCACATCATCATATAGTATGAGATTATGAATAAATCCATTGAAGTCATCTACAGATGGGGCTTCATCAATATCGGTGATAAAATCAATAATATCATTACCTTCTTCGTCCGACAACTTCTCTTCTTCGTTAAAATCTTTAAGCACATCGTAGCATCGCTGATCATCTACAGATGGTGCCACTAAATACAACTTATCCCACTTGAGCCATCTCATTATCAGATTAGGCAATAATTGTGTCTTGCCAGACCCAGATGGACCTATTATATTTGCTCTGATAGAATTTGGTAGCGCTGGATGATGCTTGATTGGCTCTTGCTTTCATTTTGCTGAGAAGTCAATGACATCCATATTGTACAAATATAATAAATAATATGAATTTATATTGTGTTCGATGCAGAGCACCCACCACCACAAGTGGATTTACAACAATAATAACAAAAAATAAAAAGCAAGCATTTACAGGCAAGTGTGTAAAATGTGGTACAAGCAAATACAGATTTATTTCGTCTCGTATGAGGACAGGCAGTGATATCGCGGCTTCATTGGGAAAATTACCAGGGACTCCATGGGCTAAATACCCAGGAGAAAAACATCTACCTGGATATAATTATTGTGGTTCTGGAACCCGACTTGATACCCAACTTGACAAACGAGACCAACCAAGACCTGGAGAGTATCCAATAAATTCTATTGATCAAGCTTGCCACGTTCATGATGTTGCGTATAAAAATAAAGATTTATAACAATGACATATTGCGGACCTGAAGTTGATTCACTCGTTGGATTCCATAAAAAATAAATCTCTCAGAGAAAAACTTGCTAGCTTCCTAGTAAAATATGCGATGAAAGGTAAACTAGTGCTATGGGCCCGTAATTAATAATAGATAACTATTATAATGGAATCGATTTATTATAGCCCAAGAGGATTTTGGAGGGGTAGAGCAGTGATTAGTAAACTTGCTGATGCGGCAGGTGTCGCATGTTCTGTTTCTGCAGATTGGTTAGCATGATAGGCAATATGGCAAATTTATCTACCACCACCTAAAAAAATTCAGTACGCACATTTTGATGTCAGCACTCCCAATGAAGTTCATCAAGCAGACATTTTGTTTCTTCCTCATGATACCATTAAAACTGGTAGACGTGAATCACGCACATTCAAATACGCGTTAACTGTCATTGACGTTGCAAGTAGATATAAAGAAGCAGAACCATTATCAACAAAAACAGCAACTGAAGTTGCATCTGCGTTTGAATGAATTTATCAACGAGGACCCTTGCAATGGCCACTGCTACTACAGGTTGATCCTGGAAAGGAATTTCTTGGTGCAGTAACGTTGCTGATGAAAAAACATGACGTCAAAATCAGACGACACACCAAAATTCATTGCGATCAGGCAATCGTTGAGCGATTTAATCGAACACTTGCTGAGTGATTGTTTGGATATCAGTATGCGCGGGAAATATCCCTAAATAAAGTTCAGAAAGACAAAAGATCTCATGAATGGGTTGCAAGACTACCAAGTGTTATAGCTGCGTTAAATAATGAAATTACTCGTGCAACTTCTATGAAACCCATCAGCGTGATTATAAAAAAATATATACCAGTACAACGACCTGACTCTTCCTCAAAATAACCAGTACTAGGTAATGTGACTGTAAGATATTTATATGAATCTGTTGAACTTGAAGGGGGTAAATAAAGAGCAACTGATTCTATTTGGAGTGTGACCACATAAAATTTCCAGTGTGGTAAGATCCATGGTAGACCTGCAATCTACAGACTAGATTCAGCTGCTCCTCAATGTGGATTTGTACGCGAACAATTACAAGTAATTCCCGAAGATACACAATTACCAGTCTTCACTTCTGTGAAAGCAGGGCACCAGCACCCCCACGTCGATTACACTCAAGACAGGACAACATCACATTTTCACGTGTGTGACTGAGATTATTATTAATTCTATCCATGGTAAATTGTCTTGGATTATTATTTGAATACTGCCACAATGTTACTGTGTTACAGCTCGCACAATGATTATTTTGTTGTTTCAGCACCATGATAAACTTAACATCGAGGTCAAAATCACGTTTATTTTTTTTGTCAGATCACTGTTAACCAGCTAATTTTTTCTTTACTATATCATCGCAATTGCTATCAGTGGTTTCCAGAGCCATTGCACAGTCTATGATAACCCTTCGTAGCTGAGACATTCTTCTAACTCTCGACACTGCAAGATAAACTAAATTTGACCATTCTATCCAATCATCGACAATCCAGATATTTGTATCAAAAATAGTTAATCCTCGTGACGAATGAATCGTTATAGCATATCCAGGAGTTCACGGAGTTTTGTCCATTGTTAACGCGCTCTCAACAGCACTCACAGGAACAACAACAATATCATTGAGAATGAGTTTTGTTTCTCCCTTGATTCTGTTAAGGTTCCAGGAAACTCAACTTCACTATTTTGTTTGCGTGTGTCTGCTGGGCAATAACACAATGGCACAGGTAAATCTGAAACTTTTTTCTTTATGTAACAGAAATAATTGCTGTTGAAGTGTATAAGGAACTATCTTCCGACTTGCAACTATCAAATCAGCAGGTCTCCATAAATTCCAAAACTCATTCATCGTAGTCTCTGGAGTTACTTCACGCATTATCTCACATTGACTCTTGTCTGGCTGCAGTCTGATTAACCTTTTAAACTCTTTCAGTGGTTCATCAATAGCTCTATAATCATCAGTTATCTCATAATAATCTACAAACTTTTTTAGCCACTCATGCGGAGATGATCCAACAAAAGGTGGTGGTTGACCATGATCACCACACATGATAACAGCAGTATTTTTCATCAGTAACCAATCAAGAAATATTTTTAGTACATCTAGCGACACTGTGCATATTTCATCCCAGATAATAATCTTAGGGATATATTTCTCACCCATTCGCTCAGGAGTCCATGTATCTCCCTTCCATCAGAAGAAGCTGTGATAAGTATGACATGTAATTCCTCGTTCATTCATTTCTCTGGCTAGTCTATGTGTGGGTGTCAAAACAACCATATCAAAATTCCGAAATAATTCAATCGCATGTGTTGTTTTACCAGAACCTCTGGGTCCGTTGAGATAAACAGTCTTATGTCTGGCCACAGGATCATATACTGATGGACCCTATGAAAGTTTTGACATCTGTTTATTTTTATAATATATTTCTTTTCTTGCTTTTTTCTCCACTTGCCCTATGATGCATCAGTGTCGATATGTAATTGTTTCAGCAATCCTGCGTATTTTTTATTGATATAAAATGAATCTGTGGCGACTCTAACCGCGATATCAGAAAATCTGTTTATCATCGATAATAAACTATTGAAACGTACGCGAGCATTGAAGATCTTAAATGAGTAAACTGGCGAGTCACCATCAGTGTAGCTCACAATTGTACCTAATTTAGTTCCGTCCGATAAAATAACTTTAATTTGACTTTTAAATGTGCTTCTCTCCATTGTATTGGCAATTATAAAATCGAGTTCAGCATCATCTATAATTAATCTTGTACAATGTTGTTTATGACCATATGATCCTCCTTGCGTAAATTTACCAATTATTTTTCTGCCAAGATATTTTGCAAGTTTATTTTGGAGATCGGTATCATCTGGATTTTCATCCAGGGAATATATTTTCTGTTGCGGTAACCAAACTTGTTTCTGCAGACGATATGAAATAATTGCTTCACTTACAACCATCGATATCAATATTTTTACATCAAGCATATATCATAATAAAACTATTGGAGCTGAACCATGTTCACTAAAATGTTTTCCAAGCCAAACAGCGACAACCAGATGAAGGTTGATCGGTGCAATTTCAGATGATTCAATGCATGCAAATCCAGTTAAGTCAAAATCTGGTAAGGGTCCATTTATTGCAACTTTGGTCATCTCATGTGTTGGATGTCCAAATTGCTTGAAATACTCAGAACACTCACCCGCTCCAAGAAAACTTCCAGGATAACATGCAACCATGTCAACCGAGATAACATCCTTATAATCGTATTTAGTATTCCATAATCCGCTGTGTCCGTATTCGATACAACTGCGTTGGACATCTTCAAGAAATTCCAATTGTGTTGGTTTCCATGAATTTTCCTTCTGAGTAGTGTGGGCAGCGACTGACGGAACGGTAAAACAATTACTGAGTTATCGTTCAATAACATCAGTATTGTTTATGTATTTCAACACAAGATTTTTCATTTCGTCATGGAGAGATTCTGTAAAATAAAAATCTCCATTATGCCGTACAGACTGATCATAGTTCACAGATTCTGAACTTTGAAACAGCCACACGGATATTGATATTTCTGATAAAATCAAACATACAACCATTATAGAATTTAACAGTTTGATTTCGTGGAAATATTGTTATGTCCGAAGTCCACGTATGTGCGTTATGATTGATGATCTCTATTGGAGCTCCCTTCGATTTATATTTCGATTTGTATAAAACTTCCTCTGTTAACGTCTTTACTGTTATTGGGATTTTTAATTTTTTTTCCCCATTTCAGTGACGTCTTTGATAGACGCTCCGGTATCTTTAACTGTTTCTGCCCACTCATTTAATTTTTTACGTCTTAGATCCGTTAAACCGTTTCCACACATCGCGTTTGTGAAATATTCAGTAACTAACTCAGCAACGCAATTTAAGCGAGAAATTTTCATCGGCAGGAAATCATCGACGTTAGGTTTATCATTCAGCGGATATATCGCATAAACAACTGCCGTCACAGGATATGCTCATTTATAATAATGTCTATCAATTCCAGTCAGTATTCCTGGTTTTGAATTTTTATTTAACGTGACAATATTTCCAGTGTGGTGTAATCGAACACGGTCACGTTTGTCACTGATAATCCAGGTGTCGTCTGTCGCCACGATAAATTTTATTCTAAATAATTTATACTAGATAATTAATAATTGTCGCTGCTCGCTTGGCATTGATAGTAACATTGATGTCTCGCACAATTCTGAATGTTGACCACACATGAGCCGCTCCATCGTCGCGAAATTCTCTCTTGGCTTCACTGATACAATTGATTAGAGACTTATTCGTTAAATCAACCAGAGCTCGCCTTGGCAATTCAGGGGTTATTCTGTCAAGATCAAATCTGGCTTTAGAGGGCTTAATCGCAGATAATCTCGCAAACTCCTACATATCATATTTAAGGCAAATATATATATTTAAATTAAAGTTTAATTATATATATAATGATTCAAGCAAAGAATAAATGCAAGTGGTTAATGATTGGCTCTTCAGTTCCTTGTAACAGGGCTTGCGTAAATGAATTCTGTGGATATCACATGCAAAGTGTGCGTCGAGAGAGTCTAGGACCAAAACCATGTTTACGATGTGGTATTGGGGTCAGAGGAGAAACGCAGCTGTGTGTAAAATGTGGTGGTAAAAAGAACTGAATGATATTATGATAAAAACGCCGGCAACAACATTGCTGGTATAAAAAAAAATATCGAAGACTATCTCGCCAGATGTTCACTCCAATAATAAAATAATAATTTAGACAAATAATATTATTATATAAATCTAGCAAAATGAATTTATGAAGCATCACATCATTGCAAATTATGAAGCATCGCGAGATGGCATCATCAGGAACTTTCGATTAAAAAACAGTAAGTGCTGTTAATAAATCTGGTTATTTCATGTTCAATACTAGGGGGAATAAACATTATTACTCACATACATTTGTGTACGAGTGTTTTCATGGATTGATCAAAGATGGTTTTGTGATTGATCACATTAACGGCCGGAAACTTGATAATTCTTTGGGTAATTTACAAGCCATTACACAAAGTCAAAATTGTAAATTTGGTGGTACTGGTAAGCACAGAAAAAATTACAAGAAGAGTTGTTAAATCTGTGAACGTGAAGACTGGCGAATAAATAATATTTCAATCAATGAAAGCAGCTGGAAAATATTTTGATATTGTGACACCTTCAGTACAACGTGTAGCAAATAATATAACCAAATCGGCGTATCAATAGAAATATAAACAAAAAATAACATTTCAATATCTTCCGATTGTGTTAGAATCAGACGCTGACAATCCTGAATTTACTTTAACTCGATTTTGAATTTTGTTGTAGTTGTATGCAAAAACACTCTGGATGAAGGGAGATAACTCTGTCAGGCATAGCTTTCTTCAATAGAGTAATTAAGCAGTTGCCCCACTTGTAACTGCGAAATATTATATGACTGCCGCGATTATTTTTTTTGTGTGCTGTTTCTCACTGTATTTCTTGTCCCGCTTGACTCCATCCCTGACTACGTCAGGGGGATTCTGTCCCAGGCAAAGTCAGGGTGCGTCCCTCTCCCTTGCATGTTAAATCTTCTGATTTCGTCCCTGATAAATTTGGAAAAACAAGAAGCATGTTGTTCACAAGTTTGATGTGTATTGTACATGCCTCCCCTGCGTGCAATCCAGGTAAGCTATTTTTAGATTTCCAGGTAAAATAGTTGTACAGGATTAATAGACCTGCACGTACTTTAACTCCCGAATGATATAAGGTAGAAATGTATGTGCGATTTTATTAAGTGTAGATATTTTATAAGGTGTTTGGAAATTAAAATAAATCCACACTGCAGTTAACGCAATTATACAATACTTGTGATTTATTCAGTTTACTGATCGCTTGTAGGAATTGCCCGTTAGGTAACTTCATATTAATATTTCAAACATATACCTGTAAGGATAATCCCTGGTGCAGTGCTAACATGGGAGATTCTCATACTCGAGGTCTGGCGTTCCAATCCCGTGACTGACAAATTTGTCGACGGTGGACGACAATTTTGCAATTTTTCATTAATAAGTGGGTGCTCCAGCCGAAGGGAATTTCATGTACACCTCCTCACCACGTCGAACAATGTGATGAGTGTCGTTTTGCACTCTCGCCGGGGTTTGATATTGCGGGTGTGTGCATGAAATTGAAAAAGCCTAGATAGCCCTCTGAATCTCTACAATTTTGTTTCACATTTAGGGATTCGCCAGGGGGTATGTCTATGCAAGAATTTGAAAACTGGAGCCTCCAAAAGAAACAGTAGCGTGATGTGAGCTCTCAACTTCATTGAAGGGTATCCCACACAAAGACATTCAGAAAGAATGTCAGCCAAAAAGAAAAAAGCCTCGTGAAGGGTGCCAATCGGCCATAAGAAAGGCCTCATAAAAGGACCCCATGGAACGGCAAAATACTGGCAAATGAAGGGACCCCATGGAATGGTAACCGCTCATTGTTGCTACTGTTTATTTTATATTTTCATTCTGTTTCAGACTTACTTTTATTCAGATTCAGATTCAGAAATATTTTTATTTTTTTCTTCAGATTCAGATTATTCTTATTGTTATATTTTATTCAGATTCAGATTATTCTTATTGTTATATTTTATTCTGATTCAGATTATTCTTATTGTTATATTTTCTTCAGATTCAGATTATTCTTATTGTTATATTTTATTCCGATTCAGATTTGTTTTATTCAGATTCAGATTCAGAAATATTTTTATTTTATTAAATGAATTCTGAAAATATTAATGCAATTATTTCTGAGATTGAAAAATTAAATGATGAGGATATAAAATTATTTGAACAATTGGATCCTCAAAAAATCACAAATGATTTTGAAGCACTACCAGAATGGAAATTTGATGGGAGATACACACTAGCAGCTGAATATAGATTCATTAAATTATTTCAAGAAGCCGTGAAACAATCTTTACTTTATGTCAATGATGAGGATATTTGGAAATTTGTTTCACACGCAAACGCGATTGAGAAAGTTAGATCAGAATTATCACGCGAATACGAAACAAAAAAGATTGTAAGTTCACGTGTGCGACAGCTGAAAAATTTATGTAAGATTGTAAACTCAATGATAAAGTCATTGACGAAGTCACTGACGTAAGTCAAGAGGGATTATGAAAGTGAAAGGTGTATTTATTCAGACTTGGATTTATTTTTATTCTGACACAGATTCAGATTATAATATTTATTCAGAATCAGAAATATTGAGATTATGATATTTATTCTGATTCAGATTTATTCAGATTATAATATTCAGATTCAGAAATATTTTTATTTTTATTTTTATTTAGATTTATTTTTTATTTTTATTTTTTATTCTGACACAGATTATTATTTTTATTCTGACAAAAATCAGCCAGGTCACGAACGCACATACAAACTGATCGTCAAAATTGCATGTCGCAAATCAAAAAGGTGTCCGTTCTGGTCAGTAAGTCTAAAATGACAATAGCGAATTATGACATTGTAGATAAACTGGCTTAACAGGTACTGACACAATTAAAAACCCAGGAGGTACTTCAGGGGTAAATGAACATAAGATATATCCCTGTTGTGCCTGCCTGGATTTTTCAAGATATACTTCATAGCTGCCGTCGATTGCACCACACACCAGACTGACTGCGATTGTTGATGTGATATTGACAATACCTGGTGATATATGACGACCACCGCCATCTGGATGATTGTTATGTTTGAGAATAATCGCCGGAGGGGATATTTTTCTCCACGCACCAACGATCTGTGGAAAATATTCATCGATAATATCGTTGACATTTTTTTCAGTTCATCGACGTTAAATTCTGAAAGTTTAAATATTGGCAGATCTGCCTGCGACAACTGAGTTGTTGCGGTTGAATATCTGATCAGGAATATTTGTTTAGCTGATAAAATACTGATTTTATCAGCGTCGCTACTTTCAATCACCGCTTGTATAATTTTCCGATGATAATTCACGAAATCCGATTCTAATTTATTCAGGTGCTCTATTTGCTTGATTATTTCGCCCCTCAGATGATTGCTAACGGGGTGTGGTGATACTCGTTAATATAACAAGTGAATGACTGGCGTGGTTTGTCACTCATCTGTTTGTGCTCAATATTAATGATTTTGAAATGATTTTCGAGATCAGTTATTTGAAACGAATATCTTCCATGATTCCATACCAAAGTACCAGATCTTCCTCCCTCACCCTGACGAGGTATGGTTCATATTCCTAGTTTGAATTCTAGTATTAGTGTCCATATTTCGTAATATTGATTTTTTTCCCAGTACTCTTGCTTGTCTGTAATAAAGTCACCACATTGAGGCTGCGGTGGTCCTTGATGAACAGGTGCTATCTCTGGCCATCCTAACACAATTCTGATCGATGATTGATATATATCTACGGCGTAGTCGGGTGTCGATATTTCTATCACAGCTGATAATGTTGGCTCGTGAAATGTAAAAGCGATTTTGGATTCTTTTCCTGGGATAGATTTAATCCTACGTTGAAATTCACTATTGATCTGTTCTATTTGATAACTGCCCATAGGAATACCAACAACGTGCCAATCAGGAGTTCCATCGGGTTTATTTTTATAAGAAAACACTAATGAGTTGTTTGCGAGCAACCCACCAAATGACTTTGATCTAATATTTGGCCAGCTGTAATATACTCGCAATTGTGCTAATGCTATTTCTTTGGCTGGAATTGCCGTTGGAAAGCTAACGTCGAATTCAGGATTGGTTGAGCTCGCTGATATCGTCATGGTTGTTGGCGGTGTTGTATTAGTGACGATCTATTGTAGTAATTCTTGTGACGTAGTCATTATTATTTACTTCTTGATTTAAATTAATGTGACTCTGTCCTCGACGGAGACGACGGGTTTTGGTTTCCAGTTGCTTCATGGTAAACCTTAATCATTTCTGTGAATTACTGATCTTATATTATTCCATCATTGATGATATCAGCGATGATAATTTGGCATGTGCCTGTGTTGCCGCTGATAGCAACGTTGTATATTCGTGTAATTTATCAGCCGCACACGTGGAT
Source organism: Megalonaias nervosa (assembly GCA_016617855.1). NCBI lineage: Eukaryota > Metazoa > Mollusca > Bivalvia > Unionida > Unionidae > Megalonaias > Megalonaias nervosa. Next base: position 12,378 of record JAECUM010007440.1, on the reverse strand, counting down.
ATTTTTTTGTTTGCGATGATATTAAGAATACCAGCAACACCGGTTACAACTGCAACACCAATTCCTATTACTGGTGCTATTATGTATGATGCTGATAATGATCCGATTATAGTTTCTGTTGCAGCGACTACGGCAGATGCAGAATATACAATTATGTCAGTAACAACGATACGTCTGCAGTATTTTTTTTAGTTTTACTGTATACTCATAAATGATATTTTTCAGTTGGGTCTGCTACAAACACACTTGCTCGTATCTGTAATGTTGCACTGCAACAAAGTCAATCGATTGGTTCATTATATAATTTAAGTAGGTGGTAGTTTAGCGACTAATTCGAGACGCCAATTGTAAATCAAACCGAGGGAGAAGGCCTTTTCTTCGACTCCAAGATAAAATCTTATCTCATCATTTTGATCCATTGCTACTAAAATAGGTCCAGAAGATACAGTTCTTGGATAACGTTGTGAGTTATCGGCGAATACTGTAAATGTTACGGTGCTGAGTACTGAAAACCTGTCTATACCGGTAACCTCAGCGCGATGATAGACAAAATTATTGACTGGGTCCCATAATGCTGATTCAGACGCTACTGTATATACTACACTGTCGGTAAATTTTTTTATTTCGGAGAACTTAATGTCGACGACTGCTGGATTTCCAAAAAATTCATTAATATTTTTATTTATGTCAGAGAGTTTAATGTCGATGACTGCTGGATTTCCAAAAATTCATTAATATTTTTATTTATGTCAGAGAGTTTAATGGCGATGACTGCTGGACTTCCAAAAAAATCATTAATAGCTCTATTTGTGTTTCTATGAAAATTCAAAAACGTTTGTACGTGAGTAGAAAATTCAAATCTAAATGTGGCCAATCCATCACTGATTGTCATCAGCGATGTCATCGTCGGGATGTTGCTATCATCGACATATTTTTTTGTTGCGGCGTCATCATTTGATTCTGGTTCTCTAAGACCAGTAATTTTGTTATTAGCCATATTGAGAGAACCAGTCATTGTATCACCGGCGGATAATAAACGATCATCGATCTCAGTTCTGATCGTGTTGTTGTTGCTGTCTACGTATGTTTTTGTTGCCACATCATCGTCTGATTTTGGTTTTCTCACATTGATAATTGTATTTCTGCTCATATTGAGATCTCCATACATAATATCTCCAGTTCTTCTGATGCGTCCAGCAATCTCTCCCGTGAGTGTTAAGACTGATTCCTCCGAGTTTTTAATTTTACCGTTCTTAGTAAATACCGCTAAGTTATTTTCGGTTGCATCTGGAACTCGCAGAATAATATCTGTCAACGGGATATTACTCGTTTGTAATCGTCCTTGTTGATCCTAAAAAACAACAACTTCATTTTGGTCCACATCTACGAGACGCAAAAGATTAGCTATCTCGTCCTTGATATGATCGAGTGTTGCATATTTGGATAATTCACCTTGAGGCTTGAGACTCCGAGAAGATCTTCCGAAAATATCTACCATTGTATATTTACTAATGCCTGTTTAAAACGATGGTGGATGGCTATATCGTCTGGTGGTATAATCGTGTACGACTTTATGAGGTGGTGTCATTGATGATGACACAGCGTCGAGTACAACAATTATTTCACGGCCACATATTGGCAGATCAGTTATTGTCTGTGTTGGTAATGTTGAATACCATACGGGAGTGTTCTGAAGTCCATTGACATATTTTAAAAATTCCTTCGATGGTGCAAACCTCAAAATAAACAATTCCATGTGGATCAATCGCGTATGCAACCCAATCAGTACCTGGACCAGAACTTCCATTGATATTAATGATACCGGTTTCGGCACGGTTTGGTTGTTTTGGTAATTGATCACGCTAAAATCACCTCTGAAGTTTTTTTTTATGTTTAATCGCTTAGCAGCATCAAGTAAATAAAAATTGGACATGGGCAGTATCAACGATGTGTCCCCGGTAGTCTTAGACCTTTCCCTTTTTTTAGAAGTTTTTAGTCTGTGACCTGTTGCTTTCTTTAAAACCATCCCAGCAGTAGTTCCAACAGCACCAAGTGCAGCTGCTTTTTCAATAGCTGGGGCTGCAGCGCCTAAAATGAGAAAAGTGTAAGTTCTTTGCACTCTTTCTACGATACACACGTTTTTAATAAACTATATCTAACTACCACTGGGGTCAAGTTACGGGCATTGCTTACAAATGTGTCCTTCACTGAACTTGTGAACTTCTTCATATGCAAAAAGATTTTGACCAGATTTGTATTTTGTTGCATTACAATAAGGAAGTAGATAACATCCTGATTTTAAGGTTAATGATCTAATCTCTAGTTATAACATTCATTGGCTGGCAAGCATGGTAACCCCAAGTATCAATGTTATTATTTGTATTTGTCAAATATGCTTTAATAATTCTTTTTTCCTTGAAATCCAGCTTATGTATGTATATATATATATATATATATATATATATATATATATATATATATATATATATATATATTGTATTTGTCAAATATGCTTTAATGATTGTTTTTTCCTTTAAATCCAGTTTATGTGTGTGTTTGTATATATATATATATATATATATATATATATATATATATATATATATATATATATAATACTGTTACAAGTCTATGCTCTTAAAATAAGTATCAGAAAAGAGTGAAAGACAGCAAGCTTTGTAAAATTTAACAAATAATTTTTTTTTCCTAGAATACAGTGAAAATGAAAAAAAAGAACGTATGTTATTGCGAATTAAATCCTAAAATTATCCAAGAATTACAGACACAAACCCTAATAATTTTTAAAGTCCTGAATAAAATTCAGTACATGTCCCGAAGAAATCCAAAAAACCGAAGGCGATGACGTGTCTGTTATAGCTTATAGGGTGTTGATGTCTCAGCAGTCTATTGTGGAATCACAGTAATATAATTCCAGGTTTGAATTCAGTATAAATTCTAGTGAATGTCACTATCCAAGAATTTTATCAGCACTTTTGTATTTCCAGAGAAAATAATGACTTGAATTCCATAATTTGAAGAAAACAATTCATCCCATCTGGACTCAACATAATACAACTTGAAAGTGCTAGATGTTAAAGCACGAATGACTTAAGTTTTCACAATTACAAGATTATATAGTTCTCTACTTGACCTCAGGTCACGTTAGCATTTTCTATAAAACAAACCAAACTACCTAATGGAAAATAACCTTCCAGAATGATCCTGATGTTTACAAAATCAAAACCATAACCTGGATTCCACTCAGGAAATTCCAAAACTTTGACCCAAATAAACATATTTACTTCTATTAATGATAATATTCTATCCTTAATATCAGATTCAAGGTCAACGGTCGTGATAACAAATTTTGTACTGAACTAACAGGTACCTTGTGTACATGCTAACTCGAACATCTGAGATTGTTCAATTCTAGGCAGTTAAGAGGAGTCACTGTAGCTCTGTTGCAAGAGCGTCAACTAGCAATCACTGGGCCACGTGTTCAATACCAACCCAGAACAGCCTAGGTCGGCAGCCTCGGTTTGTCCTTGGGAAAGGAGGTATATTAGTGGACAAAAAATGTCTCGAAACGGAACGCACAGAACAGCGACGTATTCCACTACACAATGGCAACCCCGGTGAAAAAGGTATTATCTCGATATTAGGTATCAGTACGATTTATATATCGGCTCATTAGCAAATAATGCTTCCGTGCTCTGCCTTCCATAATTTAGAAAAGTCACTGTTTATTGAAATTACATTCTTAATCTTTTCACAAATTTGTATTTACTTAAAACAATCGCTCTTCAGTCAGATGCATGTTTCTTAAGAAAAATATGCGGGTATGAAATGTACATTTGTTCTATGGACACGAGTTTTCTTCATAAAACAGGCCCTGATGGATGAAATATCTCTCTGTTAGGATGATAAAATTTGAGTTCACATATTGGTCCTAACTAAGTGAAAGGTATTCTGTTTTGTTTACAAAATTTGAAGTAAAGTAAATTTTATGAAATCTGCATCTGTTCTTTTGGACAAAATTTGTATTCATAGAACAGTCCCATTTTCATGAAATAATTTCACCTGTTCTGCGAACAAAATCGTTTTTCGTAGAATAGTACCATATTCATGAAATTACTTCGCCTGTTCTGCCGACAAAATCTGTCTTCATAGAATAGTCACTACTTAGTGATTTGTAAGTCTGGTTTCGGGACAAAATCTGTCTTCATAGAACAGTCCAATATACACGAAATAATTTCACCTGTTCTGTGGGTAATATCGTTTTTCAGAGAACAGTCACTACTTAGTGATTTGTAAATCTGTATTTTGGACAAAATCAGTCTTTATAAAACAGTCTAATATTCACGAAATAATTTCACCTGTTCTGTGAATAAAATCGTTTTTCAAAGAAGAGTCACTGCTTAGTGTTTTGTAAATCTGTTTTATGGGCAGAATTTGTCTTCATAGAACACCTGTTGATCTGTTTTATGTCCAAATTAGTCTTACTAGAACACCAGATTAGTGAACTGTGTAACGTTTCTATTGACAAAATTTGTCATGATAGAAAAGTCTGGCTCAGTGAAATGTAGATCTGTTTTATAGACAGAAATTTGTTTTCATAGAATGGTCCTGGTTTAGTGAATTGTGCATCTGTTCTGTTGACAAAATTTGCTTTTTATAAAACAGTCCTGATTTATTAAGCTGTAAATCTGTTTTGATGGACAAAATTTGTCTTCATAGAACAGCCTGTCTTATTGAATTGTATCTGTTCTGTTGACAAAATTTGTCGTCATAGAACAGGCCTTGCTTAGTGAACTGTATATCTTTTTGATGGACACAATTTTTATCCACTGAATAGTCTCAAGTTATTGAATTGAGTATCTGTTTTGATGGACAAAATTTATCTTCATAGAACAGCGTGGCTCCATGAATTGTCGATCTGCTTTATAGACATAATTTTTCTTCATAGAACAGTACCGGCTTTGTGAATTGTGCATCTGTTCTATTGACCAGATTTGTCTTCATAGAACAGTACCGGTAATGTAAATTGTACTTCTGTTCTATTGACAAAATTTGTCTCTTTAGAACAGTCCTGAATTAGTTAAGTATCAGTTTGTATTAACATAAGTTGTCATAATAGAACAGTCCTGATTTAATGATTTCTAGGTCTGTTTTATGGACAAAATTAGTCTTCATAAAAGAGTGCCATATTCACAAAATAATTTCACCTGTTCTGTGGACAAAATCTGTCTTCATGGAACAATTAGGGCTTATTGATTTGGAAATCTGTTTTGATGGACAAAATTTGTCTTCATAGAACAGTTCTGGCTTAGTGAATTGAAGATCTGTTTGATGGACAACTATTGTCTTCATAAAATAATCTCTTCTTATTGAATTATTTATCTGTTCTATTGACACAATTTGTCTTCATAGAACAGTACCGGCTTTGGGAATTGTGCAACTGTTCTATTGACAAAATTTGTCTTTAAAGAACAGTCCTGAGTTAATAAATTGTTGATCTGTTTTACTGACAATATTTGTCATCATAGAATAGTCCCATATTCACAAAATAACTTCACCTGTTCTGTGGAAAAATCTGCCTTTATAGAACAGTCACTACTTAGTAATTTGTAAATCTGTTTCATGGGCAATAAAGTCTGTTAATTGATTGTTGATACCTTGCTAAAGTCAGTGATAACATCTAAATGTTTTCCCAAATTAGGATATGTTTCCTTAAGATGTTATATTACATCAGTGTTTAACAATTTCCCAATCTTCACAAAATAGTTACAACTTATTGAATTGTGTATCTGTTCTAATGACAAAATTTGTCTTCATAGAACAGCCTGGCTCAATCAAATGTAGATCTCTTTTATAGACAAAAATTGTCTTTATAGAATAGTAACTGCTTATTGATTTGGAAATCTTTTTTCGACAAAATTTGTCTTCATAATTTGTCCCATATTCACAAAATAACTTCACCTGTTATGGGGACAAAACTCGTCGTAATGAACAGTTACTGCTTATTGATTACGAAATCTGTTTTATGGGCAAATTATTTCTTCATTGAACAGTCCTTGCTTAGTGACCTGTATATCTGTTTGATGGACAAAATTTGTATTCATTGAATAGTCTCAGGTTATTAAATTGCCTATCTGTTTTGATGGAAAAATTTGTCTTCATAGAACAGTCTGGCTCCACGAATTGTCGATCTGCTTTATAGACACGATTTGTCTTCATAGAACAGTACCGGCTTTGTGAATTGTGCATTTATGTTGCAGGATTTTGACAAAGATAGGGTGGCCCTTAAGGTAAATATTTCTTTAAATTTTAAAAGTCTTTCTAGATTTATTTAGCCTAAAACGCCATACTCCAAGTTCCTGCTTCCAGAGTCTCTACGTTAGGGTCAGAGTTTTAGTCTGATGGATATCATGCTAAAAGAATGTATAATTGGAATCATCCGAGTTTTGCCAGTAGGAGATAGGCTACTTTAAACTAGTGATGCTTTGTCAATTATACATGTATTCAAAACATTATATAATACTGTATGTATGTTTAGTCACATATTGTGTCCTTTGTATATTATGGTTCTATGTGAACATTGTTCACAAATAAAATATTATTTATGTACAGGCATCATACCTGCATGATATAGCAAAGTCACCTTGTTTACATCCAGCATGCACAATGTGCATACCACTAGACCATTTTATCAGGACCCTAATATCTGTTGTAATAAAAGATTTGATGCCATGTCCTTTTTGTAGAGCTTTACCAACTGCTCACTGCTTTGATCTTGGTATCAAAGTCAAGACACATGACACCAAGAAATCGTGATCATGATTTGTTACAATATGATTTTTGTTTGTTATTCATTATAATGTGTATTCATTTATATAAGTTTATACTGTTATCAAAGATCTTCTTTCTGTTTTTTTTTTTTGTTTTTTTTTTTTTCACAGACAGGGAAGTTTCTTTTTACAAACCAGAAGGGGAATGGCTTTCAGGGAAGATATGCGTTGGATCTATAAATGTACCTGTGATGTCACTAGATCAGAATTGATAGAATGCTGTGGAGATAGGATGCATGAACCATACATTGGTAAAAAACTAAACATGATTTCTCTGCAATCTCAATCAAATCATCCACTTTAAAGATGCATATTCCAGTTCTGACATTGTCACAAGAAAGTGAGATATAGCAGTAACATTGCCAATTGCATGGTCCCTTTTATTTCTTTGTTTCCAGTTCCTGTATCCATGCAGTTTCATAGAATTTTACTAAAATAACACATCACAATGGGAAACAGTGTTCTACACCAAAGTCAAGTCCACTGTGTCACTAGAAATTGTAGCTTTACAATCAAAATACTATTGGGCTATGTCACTTTTGTTCAGCTTTAGAGAAACCTGATACAAGTCAATTATATGTGCATTACTGATGTTAGTGTTCATGACTTGGAACAATGATGTACCAATATAGTTTAGTTGTTTAAGTGGTGTTTCTGCATTTGTCCTTTCTTATTGGTACAAGTTTTATTCCATGCACGATGAGTCATACTTGACATGGAAAGTTGTTGTTGGTTTGGGACAAGGTACATTTTCGTTCCCTGTTATTATTGATCAGAAGTGTTTTATTTGTCCAACACTATTTGTTGTTTCTGACTTATAAATATTTCATCTAATATTATAATTCCCATTTTATGTGATTACAGACAGGGATTATTCTATTATTATTGCCCACTTCAGTGATCACAGTTAAACTGTTTAGTCCATTATTAGTTACTCAGCAGCTCAGTGGCTTGGATTATTGTAACAAATTATGTCCACTTGTTAATGTAATGACACATTTTTTATTTCAGATTTTATGAGCAGAATGCCTGGATGCATCCACATTAGCACGTTGACAACTATTTTAGACCACTTTGATGCAGTAAACCAGATTATTTTTCCAACTCTTTCAACAGGTATATAAATAATATTCCAAGTGCCAATCAGTACTGCAAATTACTGTGAAATCTAAGTTGTAAGGGTCAAAAGAGAATGATATTATAAATAAGTCATGTCATGACCAGAATTGTCAGTCCATCCTTACTTTATGTTCATTTCAGTGTTGCACATGTATTTGCATTTCATCTTAGACATTAGCATTAATAACTGACTGATATAATATCTTCTCGTAGTCTGATTTCTGTAAGAATGTGAAACTTTTAAATTGTTTTCTCTCAGTGGTGATGTACATGTTCAACATTAACATTACATCAACGAAACTCACGACGATTACAAATTCAAATATGAAACTCATGATTTTAAGAAGTAAATATCCAAAATTTAAAGCTCACAAAATTGACAATTATATGATAATCACCAACAGCATGAGTTTGTGGTAAATGGTTTAGTATTCAGCATAATGTTATTGTTTTACTTACATATTCAATAAATCTTTCATTTAATTAATTCATTCTCTAGACTATTTGCTTATTTACTTTTGAATTTTCACTTACAAATTCTTCACTGTAGTATTTTAAGTTTTATGAATATTAAATTTCCAGATAAAACTTTTGTCTGCCACCATGCTCGATTATTACATGTTGGACTGTTTGGTAATATGCAGAAAAAGATAAAAATGATTGCATTGCTCGGAGTATGTATTTTGCTTTTAAGTCACTTCACATTGTTCAGATGATAATGAAGTAGACACAGATGAGTGTGATACATATGCAGATGTAAGTTGAAATTATGTTAGGTCTTAAATGACCTGCCCAACCCCACACCACACCCACCTTAAAGTGTAGGTTTACATGTAAATCTAATACCTAAATTTCCCTCATCATTAAAAGGTGTGCATCACTTAAAATTGTTGGCTATAATTGTGTTTCTTTCAGTAAGATTTGAAAAGTATGTAACGGGAAAATATTTTTTGAACAACAAACTCATCTAGCCAATATAAAGTTAATATCAGTAGATAATGAAAGAAACATGTCACAATAAAATATGGGGAATTGACTACGTGTACCTATTGTAAGAAGAAAGGACACGTTATTTCTGATTGCTTTAAATTGAAATATAAGCATCAAAATCAAGATAGACCTATCCCAAATGATCTTATTTCTAAGAGGTCAAGGTCACGGTCATGTATTGAAAGCAATATATTTGTTGGGTCTAATAAACCCCAGTCTGATTTTATTATGGAAAATTCTGAACCATTCATGTCGAAGGGTTCTATATCACTCTTCGGTGATTTGGCCAATCCTATCCCTATTAAACTTTTAAGGGATACTGGAGCTTCTCGGAGTCTTTTATTATCAAGTGCTTTGCCTTTATCTGAGAAGTCTTCTTCTAATGAGAGTGTTCTCATTCAGGGAGTAGAGTGCGGCTTTGTTAATGTTCCTCTCCATTCTGTAAATTTGTCATCAGACTTAGTTTCAGGACCTGTGACAATCGGCATAGTGTTTTCTTTACCCGTTGAGGACATTCATTTGTTACTAGCAACGACCTAGCTGGAGACAAGGTTGTGGTCAATCCACTTGTAACTGACAAGCCTTCTTTGGATCAGAAAGTTGATCCTATTGAAAAAGAATTCCCTGATTTATATCCAGCTTGTTCAGTTACTAGAGCTATGGCAAAAAAAGCTCTTGAGAATGATTTTGAAAAGGAAAATATTCCTTTAGCTGACACATGTATTGGTCAGGCTTTTGATGAGGTCACTTTTACTCCTTGATTGGATCAATCAAAAGATATTGATCACAGTGATCCTCTTTTAACTATTCATTCTCTTTTATTTAATCAGGGTGACAAACGACAATCACTTGTCGTCGAACAGGAAAAAGATCCTGAGATCTCCTGTTTGTTTCAGAGGGCCATTAGTGAAACTGAAGCCACTGAAGTACTTGTCTGTTATTTCATTAAAAATGGAATTCTTATGAGAAAATGGAGACCTCCCTAGGAACCTGAACTATCAGATTGTAGTTCCAAAATCTTACAGACAGGAAATACTTAGTTTGGCCCATGAAACTCCTCTGGCTGGTCATTTAGGGATTAATAAGACTTATCACAAGATCTTGACTCACTTTTATTGGCCAAAAATCAAAAGTGATGTTGTAAATACTGTAGATCTTGTCATACTTGTCAAATGGTAGGAAAACCCAATCAGAAGATACTTAAGGCTCATCTGTAACCTATTACTGCATTTGATGAACCATTTAGCAGAATAATGGTAGATTGTGTTGGTCCCTTACCTAAGACCAAGTCAGGTAACCAATATTTGTTGGCCATTATGTGTGCGTCAATAAGATTCCCAGAGGCAATTCCTTCGAGGAATATTAAAACTAAAACTATAGTAAAAGCTTTGATAAAGTGTTTTTTACTCAATTTGGCCTTCCCAAATCTGTCCAATCGGATCAAGGGTCAAATTTTATGTCTCGAATTTTCCAGCAAGTTATGTATGAATTAAGCTTTCAACAATTCAAATCTTCTGCCTATCACCCTGAGAGCCAAGGGGCTCTAAAAAGATTTCATCACACTTTAAAAAATATGATTCGATCATATTGCTTTGATACGGGTTAAGATTGGGATGAAGGCATTCATTTACTTTTGTTTGCTGTTAGGTAGTCGTTCAAGAATCTTTAGGATTCAGTCCCTTTGAACTAGTTTTCGGACACACTGTGCGTGGACCATTGAAGTTGTTGAAAGAGAAACTTCTTTCTAATGAAGATACTGAACTTAATCTTCTTGATTATATATCTAATTTTAAGTATAAGTTCTGAAAGGCTTGTGAGGTCGCAAGAGCGAATCTGCACTCTACTCAGTCAAAAATGAAATTAAGATATGATAGAAACTCAAAAGAATGGAGTTTTCAGCTTGGTGATAGAGTTCTAGCTCTCTTGCCCATTCCACAAAATCCTCTTCAAGCCAAGTATTATGGTCCGTACACGGTTGAAAAGAAAGTAAATGATTTAAATTACATCATAAATACTCCTGGGAGGAGAAAACAAAAACAACCTTGCCACATTAACATGTTGAAGGTGTATATTGAAAGAGAGAGAGAGCCACTAAATCAGGCAATGAATTTAGTTGTACCTGTCCCACTCAGCGAGGATATAAGTGAAGGAATTCAATCGGACATTATTGATTTGGGAGCGACAAATCCTCGGAATTCGGAAATTATGAAAAATCTGGACCAGAAACGTTTACATTTGCAACAACAGGAAAGTAATGAACTTAAACAGCTATTATTTGAATATGAGCACTTATTTCCAGATGTTCCTCTGAGGACAAACAAAATTTTTCATGACGTTGAAATTGTGAATTCTAAACCTGTGAAACTACACCCATACAGGATGAACCCTCTCAAACAGGAATACTTGAAAAAGGAAATTTAGTATTTGCTGGAGAATGATTTCATAGAGCCCAGTAAAAGTGGAGTTTACCATGTATACTTGTTCCGAAACCAGATAAAACTTTCTGTATTTGCACTGATTATAAGAAGGTGAACAGTGTGACAAAAACAGATTCATTTCCATTACCAAGAATCGATGACTATATTGATAAAATTGGAAATGCCAAGTATGTCACCAAATTTGACCTTCTGAAAGGATTTTGGCAAATTCCACTAACGGAAAGAGCAAAGGAAATTTCGGCATTCGTGATTTCAGATGGACTCTATCAATATAAAGTGATGCCGTTTTGGATGAAGGGTTCCCCAAGTACCTTTCAACGTTTAATGAATATGATTACCTCTGGTCTAGATAATTGTGATGCTTACATCGATGATGTCATCATCTACAACGACACCTGGAAAGAACATTTAGCAACAATTCGGAAATTCTTTGACAGACTCACTGATGCAAGTTTGACAATTAATTTATCTAAATGTGAGTTCTGTCATGCTTGTGTAACTTTTCTAGGACATATTGTGGGACATGGACAAGTTAAACCTATAGATGCTAAGCTAAGGTCAAGGCTATCTCTGATTTCCCTGTGCCTGTCAGTAAAAAGCAGCTGATGCGATTTTTAGGTATGGCTGGTTACTATCGGAAATTTTGTTCCAATTTGTCTAATATTGCTGAACCACTGACAAATTTATTGAGTAAGAAAAACAAGTTTCTTTGGACTAAAATATGTCAGGAGGCTTTTGATAGGTTGAAGGCCATTCTTAAAAGTACGCCGGTTCTTACAGCTCCAAATTTCAGTCAATCTTTTAAACTATCTGTTGATGCAAGTGATGTTGGGGTTGGAGCAGTATTGATTCAAGAAGATAGAAATGGTGTTGATCATCCAGTGTGCTATTTCTCTAAGAAATTAAATAAGCACCAAAGAAATTACTCAACAATCGAGAAGGAATGTTCGGCTTTAATACTGGCATTACAGCATTTTGAAGTT
>JAECUM010007439.1:0-50983 GCA_016617855.1 Megalonaias nervosa | reverse complement strand
AACCCTAACCCTAACCCTAACCCTAACCCTAACCCTAACCCTAACCCTAACCCTAACCCTAACCCTAACCCTAACCCTAACCCAACCCTAACCCTAACCCTAACCCTAACCCTAACCCTAACCCTAACCCTAACCCTAACCCTAACCCTAACCCTAAACCCCAACCCTAACCCTAACCCTAACCCTAACCCTAACCCTAACCCTAACCCTAACCCTAACCCTAACCCTAACCCTAACCCTAACCCCAACCCTAACCCTAACCCTAACCCTAACCCTAACCCTAACCCTAACCCTAACCCTAACCCTAACCCTAACCCCAACCCTAACCCTAACCCTAACCCTAACCCTAACCCTAACCCTAACCCTAACCCTAACCCTAACCCTAACCCTAACCCTAACCCTAACCCTAACCCTAACCCTAACCCTAACCCTAACCCTAACCCTAACCCTAACCCTAACCCTAACCCCACCCCTAACCCTAACCCTAACCCTAACCCTAACCCTAACCCTAACCCTAACCCTAACCCTAACCCTAACCCTAACCCTAACCCTAACCCTAACCCTAACCCTAACCCTAACCCTAACCCTAACCCTAACCCTAACCCTAACCCTAACCCTTCGTTTTGCCTAACCCTAAACCCTAACTCTAACCCTAAACCCTAAACCCTAAACCCTAACCCTAACCCTAACCCTAACCCTAAACCCTAACCCTAACCCTAACCCTAACCCTAACCCTAAACCCTAACCAAACCCTAACCCTAACCCTAACCCTAACCCTAACCTAAACCTAAACCCTAACCCTAACCCTAACCCTAACCCTAACCCTAAACCTTAACCCTAACCCTAACCCTGACCCTAACCTAAACCTAAACCCTAACCCTAACCCTAACCCTAACCCTAACCCTAAACCCTAACCCTAACCCTAACCCTAACCCTAACCAGGTTTAGACCCTCCAAAAATTGACATATGTTTTTAATTAACGCAACTTAGAATAACTAACTCATCAGGAGCAAACATCTTTTGGCAATGTTTTCTTAGGAATAAAGGAATTATTACTGCCAACAATATGGCTTCATTTGATGAGTAAAAAGACTAAACATATTTTTCCTAACAAACCACAACACTACCGATTATGAGCAGGCTATGGGCACGCTAATCGCTTTTGTCACGCGTGACTACAAAGCATGCACTGATTAATTGATTGAAAAGCACGGTCGGCACGCTTCTTCTCAAACCAGCGATGAGTAGGAAGCCGGCCTAAATAGGTTAAATGGTAAAGACAAAATTGGTTGTGGTGGGGGGTGGGTGGGAATAGTTTATCATATAAATACCCCAACGGCACACACAGCCCCTCAGACTTGCAGTTGTCACCTGACGAAGGCAATACGCCGAAAGGCCTCGTGACTAGCGGATGGTAGCGTTATTACATTTGTGGTGTATATCGATAAGTTGAATAAGTATTATTTATTTATTGTTGGTGTTGGTGTTACAAAAAGAAAAACCAAAAAAATATAAAAAATATTTATAACCCTCCAAAAAAAACAGTTTTATGTTAATTAATGTATTTGCTTAGTTTATTCCTAGTTTTCAGGCGTTAAGTGGAGACACACGGATTAGTGGGGAATTAGTGTGACAAACTCTCTAAATTCGAAGGATTAGGGTGAGTGTTATATTCAAGGAAAAGAAGGAGGTCCTAAAGCGACAGAGATTTTGTTATGTGAAAGGACCCCATTGGGCCAGGATTAATGGTAAAAATTCGAAGATTTGTTGTCATTGTTATATTCAAGGAAAAGAAGGAGGACCTAAAGCGACGGAGGATACTTTTTTCATGTGAAAGGACCCCATGTGGTGAGGATTAGTGATAAAGGATACACTTTTTGATTTAGTGAAAACTCGACTATCCTCAGTGATCCCGTCAAGGATTTAGCGTACACAAGGACTCGTTCAAACATCCCCCCCCACGTGGATTGAAGGGAGGATCACATCACGAAGAAAAAGATAAGTATTGCAATTATTTGTTTTTCCTTTTCATATTTGTTTTTCCTTTTCATATTTTCACACCTTTTTTCATATGTTCGCACACTTTTGATATTTTCGCATTGTTTCTTTATCACGATATTTGCTAAATCTGCAACATTTTTATTTAATAAATTTTACAGGTAAAGTAAAATTCTTGGAATATTTCATTTCAGTACAAAGGAGCGAGCAATTTTTACGACAATGGCAAACGGTCAGGGCCGAGGTCGTAAGGGAAACAACTTTCGGAGGCCTAGAAATCCGAATGTTGAATTTATAAAGTTATTTTATCAAATTATTCAGGCTCTACATCATTTGAACGTTTTAAGACAGCAAGCAAAAGGCGAACACAGGACCAAAGGATTTGAAAGACAGGTTTCCTATATGGACAGGTTTCTTAAACCGGCCCAATCGAACCCCAGAATCGTCTCTAAATTGCAAAACTGAAATAGAACATGGGCAACCAAAGTCGCTCAGACTTTGTCGGAACATTATCGAGAACGAATTTCGGAAGTAATGGGGAGGATTGTTGGCTACAGCTTTGCCGACTGGACGATTAAGACTCTGTCGCACCAGGCACTTGACTGGGCGAAAAAGAATTTGAGGAGAAATCTTAAACTGGAAACTATCCAGGAATTCCAATCAATCGTGAAGACACTTTCGTCGGGGAATGCTAAACAACAAATTAATAAAAAACCTTTGACTTCAAACTCGACATCAATTCCCCAGGCACCTACCAATCGGACAAATGAACCAGGCTGGACTTACAAAAGCCCCAAAAGACCCAGCCCGAGAAAGCATCCATTGGAACCTACGGTAGTGGCGATGACGCTCAGCAATCGCTTTCTACCTATTCAGCCACATGACACACAGCCGATTAGAACACCTTCCAAGCGGCGCATGTCACACTCTCCCGTTAGTGGGACCCCAGAGACCCCAAAACGACAAAGACAACGCGGTCCCACACCAGACAAGGCACGGAAGTCGCTAGGCCAAAAGTTTGCTGCATCAACTAAAGGCCCTGCAAAAAACTTGAATGTTATGCCCTCTGTGAAGCCGTTGCAAAACATGTTTAAATGTATGTCTGTTCCATCCATCCCGTCTTTAATTTCTGGACTAAGGTCAAGGTCACCTTCCCCGGTTCGCCGCGCCCTTTCACCGAGAAACTCACCTCCGGGATCACCCACGATCCCCAACCAAAGCTATGCGGCGATGGTGAAATGCTCCAAGAAACCGGGGCATATTACCAGGCACAATGGCCAAAAAGCGGATTGGGCAATCCCGAACATTACCTTTCCAACCTTGGTGATCGGGGATTCAAACCTCGCCCGAATAACCAATGCTACTGATAAACAGATACAAGTAGAGGCGTTCCCGGGGGCAAACATTTCGCATGTAATTCAACTGCTCCAAAATTACAGATACGAAGGAAAACCTCAAAGAATTATCGTAAATGTAGGAATTAATAACAGGGGGAATATGAATACAAATAAGACCTGTCAGGAAATGCGGCAATTACTAAAGGTTGCAAGGAAAAAGTTTCCAAATTCCGTAATCTGTGTGGCCAAAATACCCATCTCGGAGAATCTTCAGGTAAGAAATTCCAAGGAAGCTTGGAACATTAAAAAACTAAATGAATGTCTCTCAAAAATGCAAATGAATGGAGTTAGGGTTCTCAATACAGGGATGGCGAACGAGGTTACGTTTCATCAAGACGGAATCCACTGGTCTCCTCGTTCAGCTAATGGGATTTTGAATGATTGGCTAGAACAAATAGACTCGGGTAAACCGGGTTTTCCCAAGGACAAGACGATAAACGAACGTATGTAAGACAACAACTAGGGAGAACGGTCATTAACCTTAGCGGTAGGAAACTTACGCAGGGTGAATATGATCTGCTAAACAAGGGGTTGAAATTTGTTCCCGCACCGAGATATGTGGATGTTTCGACGCTGAAAGAACCGGTTAGAGAATTTACCAGAAAATTAATGATTACAAACTTTTTCCGTTCGGAGGGTAACACGAGAAAGGAACCTTTTGTAGATAAAAGTACTTGGTGTCCGCCACCCTCAACATTTCCTTCAAGCATTAGACAAATAACCCATAAGGTGATGGCACAAATCTCCAAATTACGATTTGAACAAGAAAGACCGAATCTCAGCAAGGAAGAAGTCAATGCGATAACAACTATTAAACAAGACCAAACCATTGTGATTAGGAAATCAGATAAGAGTTCGGCAACTGTGATTATGGATAAGGTTGACTACATAAGAGAGATTGAACAACAATTAGCTAACCAAAAGCATTACAGAAAGATAGACAATCCAATCTTCCAACAGACTAGTATAACTATAACAGAAGTGATTCATCGATTGGTAAAGGATAGATTTATCAGCAAAAAGCAAGCGATGTACTTAACACCGCCAGTGAATCCAAGACCGAGGCACATTTACACTTTACCAAAAATACATAAAGACCCGGAATTGTGGTTTGTCCTGTTTCAAATTCCCCCTGGAAGGCCGATAGTATCAGATGTGGGGAGTGAGTCTTATAAAATATCCGACTATGTGGATTGGTTTTTAGCGCCGTTAGCAACGAAACATCCATCTTATCTCAGGGATACGAACGATTTTTTAGATAAGATTAGAAGTATCAAAATTCCAAAAGACAGCTTCCTCGTTACTCTGGACGTGGAAAGTATGTACACAAATATTGACAACAAGGAGGGCTTGAAGGCGGTGCAGAATTGCTTTACGAGTAACCCTGACCCGAAGAGACCAGATCTTGAAATTTTGCAGTTATTGAAACTGGGTTTAGAAAATAACGATTTTGAATTCAATGGTAACTGGTATTTACAAATTTCAGGGACAGCTATGGGCAAAAAATTTGCCCCGAGCTACGCTAATATCTTTATGGCAAACTGGGAAAAAAAAGTTTTTAAGAAATGTCAGTTTCACCCTTTGGCCTACTTTAGATTCCTAGACGACATTTTCCTCATTTGGACTTTTTCAAGGGAAGAGTTTGATAGATTTTTCGAGATTTTAAATAATTTCCATCCCTCCATTAGACTAAAGGTAACTGTAAAGGAAAATTCCATTGATTTTCTAGATACCACTGTTTTTAAAGGGGTCAATTTCGAGAAGACGGGGTTTTTAGACACTAAAGTCTTTTTTAAACCCACGGACACGCACCAACTACTACATAAATCTTCCTTCCATCCAAAACACACTTTCAGTGGAATTCCAAAATCCCAAATTATTAGGTTTCATAGACTTTGTACTAGACAGGAAGATTTTCAAAGAGCGACAAATACACTATTTAGATCACTTCGGGGAAGGGGTTATTCCAATCGATTTCTCAGAACAATTAAAAATAGCACTATAAGGGAATGTCATTCGTACACACATACATTCGGAACAGCTAAATCATGCCGCAGCAAACGTTGCAATACGTGCCCTTTTTAAGAAAAAAAAAAAACTTTTTCTAGTCATGCCACTCATCAGACCTACGCAATCAAACAAAATTTGTCCTGCAATTCGAGAAACGTTATTTACCTGATCTCATGCAAAAAGTGTGGAAAACAATATGTGGGGCAGACTACTCTCACACTGAGAGACCGCTTCACCAGACATAGATTCGACATTAATCACAAAGAAAAAAAATCGGTGGCAAATCATTTTAACAGTTCTGACCATTCCTTGAAAGACTGCGCCATCATTCCAATTGAATCGGTGGGCAAAAAGGATTATCTAACTAAAAGAGAAAATTATTGGATTAAAAAATTGAAAACTCTAAGCCCCTGGGGCCTGAATCTGCAAGAGGAAACGGAGGAAATCATACCGTTTGTCATCACTTTTAACTCCAAAGCAGCCCGTGTGGCTAAATGGATCAGAAACGGGTACGCTTCAATTCAAGACAAGTACCTACGTGTCTTTCGGTACAAGCTTGTGACAGGATACCGGAGAAATAAAAACCTATGTGATATACTTATTAGGAATAAAATAAGGAACGCAAGTAATTCTCCCTAGGCCAATGCTCGTAGGAAACTTAGTAATTCCTACCTAATATTTCGTTTTGCCTAACCCTAACCCTAACCCTAAACCCTAACCCTAACCCTAACCCTAACCCTAACCCTAACCTTAACCCTAACCCTAAACCCTAACCCTAAACCCTAACCCTAACCCTAACCCTAACCCTAAACCCTAACCCTAACCCTAACCCTAACCCTAACCCTTATACGAACCAAAATATATAAAAAATGGAAACCCTATAACAATCGTTGATCATAATGCACATGCATGGACTAATGCTGTAACGATATTTCCACGAGATAGAAAAGTTAAGTTTTATGATGGTGACATCTTTGATTTTATTAAAAATATCAGCAAAAGCGACCCTGTATCCGTTTGGTTATTTCAGAGTTCGGAATATGATCATTACGATCAGTTTGTACGGCCTAATGGTGATATTTATCGTACAGAATTTCTTCATGAAGAAATGGAACATCTTGTATTGAAATATACCTCTGATGATGTCATAGTTGGACAATTACTGAATAACTGCTTTACCGTACCATCGGTTGCTGCCCATTTTGCTCAGGAGAAAAATTTATGGAAAACGACACGATCAGAATTCCTTGAAGATGTCAAGAAAAGCTGTATAGAATATGGTCACGGTGGGTTATGGAACACCAAATACAACTATAGTGATGTTATCTCGGTTGATATGGCAGCGTGTTATCCTGGGAGTTTTCTTGGATATGGAGTATGTTCTAAGTACTTTAAGAGATTCGGACATCCTACACATGACATGACCAGGGTTGCGATAAACGGACATTTACCAGATTTTGACTTAACCGGATTTGCTCATGTAGAATTATTCGAGTTTGCAGAAAATCTCCATCCGATTACTTATGCTTGGTTTGGAAAACATTTTTCAGAAAAAAATATTGGGTTCCAATAGTACTATTGCGATATATGCTTGATGTTGGATTTTTAATATCGTTGAGAGTAACTGAAGCGATTATATCGTATAATTCACAGAAGCAAATTTGGTTACCAGAACCGAACAGATTTAATATTGATGATACCAGAAAAGAATTCCCTGATATTGATGAAGATCATATTATTAAAATAAATAAATGCAGAAATGAATACGATGAGAAATTTACAAAAGATCTCGGTAGAAAGATAATCGGTAAATTTACTCAAGGTGGTTCATACGATTATAAACGAGCGTGTACAAGATTGATTATGGATGACGCTGAACTAGATTTTATAATCGCTGATACAACTGAGAAAAATATGTTTATAAACAGATGTAATGCTTATGTATCAGATGGAACAAAACTAGGTACCATTGTGAGCTACCTTGATGGCGATTCACCACAATTTAGTCATTTAAGATCTTCGATGTTAGCTTATGTTTCGATAAACCTACTATCGATGATAAATAAATTTCCTCATCACGCTGTCAGAGTCGCTACGGATTCATTTTATGTACATAAAAAATATAAGGATTTATTAAAACCGCTACTCGGTGATGGTGAATGGGGAACATGGAGAATAAAACAAGAAAATATATTTAGTTATTCTGAATCTGCCGATGTTGAAATTGTGGAGACATATTACAGAAATAATAATCAAACATCAAAGTCATCTGCACCATCTGTGTACGATCCTGTGGCTAGACATAAGACCGTTTATCTTAATGGGTGTGGAGGGTCAGGTAAAACAACTCGTGCGATTAATTTATTTATAAATAATAGTTTAGATATAATTGTTTTGACATCTACACATAAACTTGCTAGAGAAATAAAAGAACGAGGAGTAAAATCGTGTACATATCACAGTTTCTTTAGATGGTGCGGAGACACGTGGACTCCTGAGCGAATGGGTGAAAAATATATACCTAAATATATTATATGGGACGAGATATGCACGGTGTCATTAGAAACACTAAAAACATTTCTTGAATGGTTATTGACAAAGAATACTGCTGTGATTATGTGCGGCGATCTTGGATCGTGTAAATTTATCGTTACAAAACCAAATGGAGCAGCTTGTGCTTTTGAAAAGAAATTTTTAAATTTGTTCATGTCCATGTCGCCTGAACACCAAGTATAATAAATATTTTGCAGCGTATGATTATCTACGCCATTAAACACAACCAAAATGTTACAATTATCTCTGATTACTTTTGGAATTTGTGTATATCTCTGTGTAACATAAATCACGTCTGTATTTTTATGTCTACCTCGTGAAAATATTCTAGCTGGATTTGATTGTTTGTCCAACATAACATCATCATACACTACTAAATTATTAATGAATCCATCCAGATCATCTACGGCTGGCGCTTCATCAATATCAGTAATAAAGTCTATGACATTGTCTTCATGCAACAATTTTGCGTTTTCATTAAAATCTTTAAGTACTTCGTAACATCGCTGATCATCTACAGATGGCGCCACTAAATATAATTTATCCCACTTCAGCCATCGCATTATTAGATTAAGCAATAATTGCGTCTTTCCACTTCCAGATGGGCCTATTATAATCATTCTGATAGAATTTGGTAACGCTGGATGGTGTTTTACTGGTTCTTGTTTTCGTCTCGCAGAAAAGTCAATTATATCCATATAATAAATAATATGAGTCTATATTGTGTTCGATGCAGAGCACCTACCGATACTACTGAATTAACAACAATAACAACAAAAAATAAAAGACGTGCACTTACAGGCAAGTGTGTGAAATGTGGTACCAAGAAATATAAATTTGTCTCCATGACTAAGTCAGGAACAAAGACAGGTGATGATATCGCTGCTTCGTTAGGAAAATTACCAGGAACTCCATGGGCTAAATATCCCGGTGAGAAACATTTACCCGGATATAATTATTGTGGCCCAGGAACTCGTCTCGATATCAGACTCGATGATCAAGATCAACCAAAACCAGGAGAGTATCCAGTAAATAAGATCGATCAAGCGTGTCACGTTCACGATGTCGCGTATAAAAGTAAGGATTTGCAACACCGACATCTCGTGGATGTGAAATTGATTCACGCGTTAAATTCTATACCTAATAAATCTCTCAGAGAAAAATTAGCTAGTTTTCTAGTAAAAACTGCTATGAAAGGTAAACTGGTGTTAGGGGCTGGTAATTAATTATATAACTATCATAATGGAATCTGTTTATTATTCCCCGAGAGGATTCTGGAGAGGTAAGGCAGCGATTAGTAAACTCGCCGAAGTAGCAAAAGTTTCACGTAATGTCGCTGCATCATGGTTAGCACGACAGGCAATATGGCAAATCTTCCTAAGTCCACCTAAAAGAATTCATTACGCGCATTTTGACGTTAGTGTCCCTAATGAAGTTCATCAAGCAGATATTTTGTTTTTACCACACGATACCATTAAAACACGTGGACGAAAATCACGCACGTACAAATACGCGTTAACTGTCGTTGACATTGCGAGTAGATATAAAGAAACGGAGCCGCTATCAACGAAAACAGCATCTGAAGTTGCATCTGCGTTTGAACGCATTTATCAACGTGGTGGTCTACGATGGCCAAAACTACTACAGGTTGATCCCGGTAAAGAATTTCTTGGAGTAGTATCATCGTTGATGAACAAGCACAACGTTAAAATCAGACGAGGATATACTGAAATTCATCGTGATCAGGCAATCGTTGAACGATTTAATAGAACACTTGCTGAGCGGTTATTTGGATACCAATATGCAAAGAAAATATCTACTGACCTCAAGGATAGATCTCGTGAATGGGTTGCAAGATTACCGAGTGTGATAACTGCGTTGAATAATGAAATTACTCGTGCAACTTCCATGAAACCTTCTAATGCGATCAAAAAAAAAATATATATACCCCGTAGCTACGGACGACGTGAATCTTTCTTTCAACCAGTATTAGGTAATGTTACAGTTAGATATTTATATGAACCTGGCGAACTTGAAGGCGGTAAAAAAAGAGCAACCGATCCTATCTGGAGCGTAACTACACATAAAATTTCTAGCGTGGTTAGATCCACAGGTAGACCTTCAATATACAGACTAGATTCTACAGCCCCTCAACGTGGATTTGTACGTGAACAATTGCAAATAATTCCTGAGGATACGCAATTACCACCAAGCTCAATTTTGTAAACGTCCAGAACCTCGACGTCGATTACACTCAAGACAGGTTAGCATCACATTATCACGTGTATGACCGAGATCACAATTAATTCTGTCTACGGTAAATTGTCTTGGATTCGAACACTGCCATAACATATTACAGTTGCAACTTGCGCAATTATTATTCTGTAATTGTTTTAGTTTTATAATAAATTCAACATCAATATCAAAATCACGATTATTTTTTTTTGTCAAACTGCTTATAACCAGATAGTTTTTTTCTTATTACGTCATTATTAACAGTTTGATCATTATTTTCTATAAAATTCATAATAACCCTATGTAGTTGAGATATTCTCCTGATTCGAGATACGGCGAGATAGACTAAATTCGACCATTCGATCCGATCATCTACAATCCAGATTTTAGTATCAGTTATAGTTAATCCCTGTGATGAGTGAATAGTTATAGCATATCCTAACGTCCATGGTAATTTATTCATACTCAGCGCATTCTCAACGACATTAATATCGACTAAAATAATATCATTCAAGACAAGATTCTGTATCCTTGGTGGAACCAAGACACCAGGAATTTCAACATCAATATTCTGTCGTCGAGTATCTGAGGGGCGATAACACAAAGGTACAGGTAGATCTGAAAACTTTTCTTTATGTAACGTAAATAATTTCTTTTGCAGTATATCACGAACTATCTTTCTACTCGCGACTATCAAATCAGCGGGATTCCATAAAGTCCAAAATTCATTCATAGAAGTCTCTGGAATTACTCCTCGCATTATCTCACATTGTACTCTGTCTGGCTGAAGTCTGATTAATCTTTTAAATTCCTTCAGCGGTTCATCGATAGCTCTATGGTCATCATGTATTTCTTCATAATAATTTACGTTATTCTTCAACCATTCATGTGGAGACTGTCCAACAAAGGGTGGTGGTTGACCATGATCGCCGCACATAATCACAGCAGTATTCTTTGTCAATAACCATTCAAGAAATGTTTTTAGTGTTTCTAACGACACCGTGCATATCTCGTCCCATATAATATATTTAGGTATATATTTTTCACCCATTCGCTCAGGAGTCCACGTGTCTCCGCACCATCTAAAGAAACTGTGATATGTACACGATTTTACTCCTCGTTCTTTTATTTCTCTAGCAAGTTTATGTGTAGGTGTCAAAACAATTATATCTAAACTATTATTTATAAATAAATTAATCGCACGAGTTGTTTTACCTGACCCTCCACACCCATTAAGATAAACAGTCTTATGTCTAGCCACAGGATCATACACAGATGGTGCAGATGACTTTAATATTTGATTATTATTTTTGTAATATATCTCCACAATTTCAACATCTGCAGATTCAGAATAACTAAATATATTTTCTTGTTTTATCCTCCACGTCCCCCATTCACCATTACCGAGTTTTAATAAATCCTTATATTTTTTATGTACATAAAATGAATCCGTAGCGACTCTGACAGCGTGATGAGGAAATTTATTTATCATCGATAGTAGGTTTATCGAAACATAAGCTAACATCGAAGATCTTAAATGAGTAAATTGTGGTGAGTCGCCATCAAGGTAGCTCACAATGGTACCTAGTTTTGTTCCATCTGATAAATAAGCATTACATCTGTTTATAAACATATTTTTCTCAGTTGTATCAGCGATTATAAAATCTAGTTCAGCGTCATCCATAATCAATCTTGTACACGCTCGTTTATAATCGTATGAACCACCTTGAGTAAATTTACCGATTATCTTTCTACCGAGATCTTTTGTAAATTTCTCATCGTATTCGTTTCTGCATTTATTTATTTTAATAATATGATCTTCATCAATATCAGGGAATTCTTTTCTGGTATCATCAATATTAAATCTATTTGGTTCTGGTAACCAAACTTGCTTCTGTGAATTATACGATATAATCGCTTCAGTTACTCTCAACGATATTAAAAATCCAACATCAAGCATATATCGCAATAGTACTATTGGAACCCAATATTTTTCTGAAAAATGTCTTCCAAACCAAGCATAAGTAATCGGATGGAGATTTTCTGCAAATTCGAATAATTCTACATGAGCAAATCCGGTTAAGTCAAAATCTGGTAAATGTCCGTTTATCGCAACCCTGGTCATGTCATGTGTAGGATGTCCGAATCTCTTAAAGTATTTAGAACATACTCCATATCCAAGAAAACTCCCAGGATAACACGCTACCATATCAACCGAGATAACATCACTATGGTTGTATTTGGTGTTCCATAACCCACCGTGACCATATTCTATACAGCTTTTCTTGACATCTTCAAGGAATTCTGATCGTGTCGTTTTCCATAAATTTTTTTCCTGAGCGAAATGGGCAGCAACCGATGGTACGGTAAAGCAGTTATTCAGTAATTGTCCAACTATGACATCATCAGAGGTATATTTCAATGCAAGATGTTCCATTTCTTCATGAAGAAATTCTGTACGATAAATATCACCGTTAGGCCGTACAAACTGATCGTAATGATTATATTCCGAACTCTGAAATAACCAAACGGATACAGGGTCGCTTTTGCTGATATTTTTAATAAAATCAAATATATCACCATCATAAAACTTAACTTTTCTATCTCGTGGAAATATCGTTACAGCATTAGTCCATGCATGTGCATTATGATCAACGATTGTTATAGGGTTTCCATTTTTTATATATTTTGGTTCGTATAATATCTCTCCGGTTAGTGTTTTTACTGTTATTGGAAATCTTAATAACTTTTCTAGTTCAGCAACATCCTTAATAGATGCACCAGCATCTTTAACGGACTCTGCCCATGTGTTTATTTTTTTACGTCTTAAATCAGTTAAGCCATTACCACGTATCGCATTTGTAAAATGTTCTGTAACTCGTTCAGCTACGCAGTTTATTCTTGATATTTTCATCGGTTTGAGATCCGCAACATTAGGTTTATCATTCAGCGGAAATATTCCATATACAACTGCAGTTGCTGGATAACTTTGTATATAGTAGGGTTTATCAATGCCAGTAAGTATTCCGGGCTTAGATTTATTACTTAAAAGAACAATATTACCCCCGGACTGCACACGGACTGGATCACGCTTATCACGAATAATCCAAATATCTTCTTCTGTATTTACAATAAATTTTATTAAAATAAAATATTTTTGATTATCAAGGTGATTAATAATTACTTTTCCTCGTTTGTCATTCATCATATTAGTAACATTTCCAACTCTGAATGTTGACCATGCATGAACTGCACCATCGTCACGAAATTCCTTTTTTGCTTCACGAATACGTTCGGTTACCGTTAATGCCAGATCCTGCATCGAAATACTAAGTTTATATTCTGATAGTCTGTCAAGGTCAAATCTAGCAGGGAAGGTTCAATAACGGATAATTCCTCCATATTATAATTAGGGCAAGTATATATTTAATTGAACATTAATCTTTTGTATATGATTGAAACACAAAACAAATGAGCTTGGCTCAAAATTGGATATACTTCTACTTGTAATAAATCATGCGTGAATGAATACTGTAGTTATCATATGCAATGTGTCAGAAATGGAAGTCTAGGACCAAAACCGTGTATTGTGTGTAGTGCTGGAGTGCGAGGAAAAACTCAATTATGTGCGCAATGTGGCGGAAAAAAATACAGAGAATTAAAACGATATTATGACAAAAAAAATAACGCTGACTCTCCTATAAAAACCGAAGAAGATTATTTGGCTAGATTTTCAAAAAACAATGATTTAGACAAATAAATATTATATATAAATGGAACAAAATGAGTTTGTGTCACATCCAATCCTTACTAATTATGAAGCATCTCGAGAAGGTGTGATTAGAAACTGCAGATTGAAAAAACCAGTCGGTAGTGTTAACAATACTGGTTATCTTAGATTTATTGCTAATGGCAAGAAAAAAGGATATTTATCTCATATATTTACCTACGAGTGTTATTTTGGAATGATCAAGGATGGGTATGTGGTGGATCACATCAACGGCAATAAGCTTGATAATTCGATTTCTAATTTACGAGTTACTACACAGAGTCAAAATTGTAAATCCGGAAACACAGGAAGGTGTAAATTATACAGAAAGAGAGCTATTAAATCAGTGAATACAGAGACTGGGGAAGAAATTAGTTTTGAATCAATTAATTCTGCTGCCAAATATTTTGACATAGTACCACGATCGGTACAATTTGTCGCAGAAAATATACAAAAATCTTCCTTTTCCAAAAGATTTACACAAAAAATAAATTTTCAATACGTTTAGTCTACCGTATTTTTAATGTTACCTACTGAAACATGGTTGGGATATAATATGAGGTATCCACAATGCGAAACATCCATGAGAGATACCTACGTTAATTTTCCCAAGGATTTTGTTTAGCCATAATTACAGTCACTGACTCTGTCAGGGGTTCACCTTCACCGTTCTCAGCATTGACAGAATCAGATAGCATAATCTTTCTTAATTGCATTACACGATTATCCACAATCTTTTTTCTTTCGTACTCGTGAGACAGTTCGGATTTAATATTTTCGATAGAACGTGCAAGAGGTGCAAATAGCTTTACCTGATTGTCGTTTACCATAGTTAGTGATTCAAGCATGGATTGATAAATTAATTTTATAAATCTGTAGTTTGAAGATAGTGTATATTTATTATCAAATTTTCTCTGTTGCAGTAATTCAAAATCGCACATGATTTTCTGAGGGTCGAGATTATCAGATATTTTTATTCCGTTATGTTTTAGTGTTTTAATAGCACAGATAATATCATTGATGTTTTCATGGTTCATTATATATATTTATTTTTTATATTTAATATAAAAATAAACAAAAATATACAGCGCGGGGTGACATTCGGTCTACCATTCCATAGTTGTATCAGATAAACCTAATGAGGTTCCGAATCTTTGTTTAGACATTTACCCCCAAAGAGACCCCTAAATATCCGTAACCGAAACTTTAGAGGCTCAGAGGGTTGTCTGTACGTGTAGGTCTTATTTTAGTGACCAATCAGATTCTGTTTATTGCCTTACAAGAATTCCTAGATATCCGTAACCGAAACTCTAAGAACTCAAAGGCTGATTGGTCTTTGTGACCTGGAATCTCATTAGGTTTATTTTTAGTTTGCGATTGTGTCTTTTGGAATGGCCCCTGTGTGGGGTACCCCTTTAGTGAAGTCACAAGGTCACGACCTCATATCACCCCCCGCTGTATATTTTGATGAGATGATATGATGATGAGATGATATGATGATGATGAAATGCCGTCTTCACGCCAGCACACCAACCCATAACGATCAACCAATGGGTTATTCACAAAAGTGAATCCACCACGTGTTGACGTAGTGGATTGGTGTACTCTGAAGACGGGGGTGGCTGGAACCCCCAATAAATTATAAATTTTGGCATAAAATCGCCCCCCGCAGATAATATATCCTTCTTGGGTTTCGAACCATGACCCTCCGGATGAGAGTTTCTACGCGCTATCAACTGAGCTATCGGACCTTGTTATAAATACATATTGAAAAAGTTAGTATGTGTTTACCAATGTGTCAGTCATATCGTTATTCCTAAAAACTACAATATTCTTAACAAAAACCACATTTTTCTGTCTAAAATGAGATTTTATATTTCTAGTTTCCAAAATATATATAATTCTGTATAACACTGAGTCTATGCGTGGGCCGTAACAGCGAATATTGATTTAGTTATATAGCGGTCTTAAAATAACTTTACGCACAGCTGTTATGGAATAATCAATATGCAGCCACAGCTTTCTAGATTTCATTGTGTACGGATTTTATGTAAACAAAAGAATAAACATCCGGATATTTTTTTTTTTGTTATAAAAACGCATTATGATAACGCTCTATGAGCGTACATACAGGTTTATATTCAGTTCTTCGTTCCTCGTGTCCAGAATTCTATTATTTTGGTCTGTAAGTTTAAAGTGTATTCTTGTCAGAAATGGATTATGAACTCGCAGGTAAACGGGATTAATTGGTTCAATTACAATTAACCACCCTGGTGGATCTTTAGGGCTAAAACTGAATAATATGTACCCTTGCTGAGCTTGGCTAGATTTAGAAAGATCTACCTGATAGCTACCTTCAATAACATCACATACCAGATTGACTGCAATTGTTGTTGTTATGTTTACAATGCCTGGTGATATATGTCTACCGGCACCAAAGGGATTGTTATTGTGTTTTAGTATAACCGGTGGTGGGGCTATTTTTTTCCACGATTCAATTACTCCCGGATAATATTCTTCAATAAGATCACTTAATGATTTCTTCATTTCAGCGTTATTTAAATCTGGTATAACAAATGTTTGTAAATCTTTTTCTGTTATTTTATAACGATTAAGAAATACTTGTTTAGATTCTGGATTTGTGTAACGATTTCCATCGAGTTTAGTCGCAGTGATTATAATACTTCGATTGACGATGTATAAATCGAATAAGATACCATTTAAATGTTTTATTGACTCAATTATTTGCTGCTTTACACTTTCATTATAATGTTGTGATAATGAAATAAGTAAATTTCTTAAATCATTAAACGTTTTATCGTATTCGTGTTTAAGAGTATCTAAAAATGTTTAATAAATCCTACATCAACCGTATAGGAACTAATCTTCGTCCTGGTGTCTATGTTAACAATAAATAATGCTTTATTCAACCTGGGGATTCTTTTACCGTCAAAATCGGTAAAATAATATCTATCTTCGTTTGGAAATCCAAATCTTGTATTACTCCATGGTTGTTTTTCTCGATATTCTGGATCTTTAATGAATTTTTCTTCACTCGTTTTAAATTCTTCTAGTTTTGGTTCTGAAACTCCATTATAAACAGGTGCGACATCAGGCCATCCTAACACTGATCTGATCGAACTTTGATAAATATCTACGGAGTAATCAGGGGAATTTATTTCAATAACCGCAGATAGTGTTGGTTCGTGAACAGTAATCGCTATTTTAGATTCTTTCCCTGTGATAGATTTAATTCTGCGTTGGAATTCATCATTAATCTGTTCTATTTGATAACTGCCCGTTGAAATTCCAACAACTTGCCAATCAGGTGTTCCATCCGGTTTATTTTTATTCGCAAATACCAGTGAATTATTTGGTTGTTGTCCACCAAACGGTTTTGATCTAATATTAGGCCAACTATAATAAACTCGTAATTGCGCTAATGCTATTTCCTTTACTGGAATTGCAGTCGGAAAATTAACGCTAAATTCAGGATTGGTTGAACTTAACGATATCATAGTAGTTTTTGACGGCGTTGTATTAGCTACGATCTGCTGTAATAGTTCGCGCGACTCTGACATTATTATTATCGTTATTATTTAATTCTCCATCTTTCCGTCACTAGAGAACGTATCGCGTTCCACTATGAATGCTTCATCGTAGGTTTTCATTATCGTTACGAACTCCTCATCGGATATTTTACCATCACTGAGATACGCTGAAATATACGAGCATAATTTAGTGTATGCGGCTGTTGCTGTGTGCAATTTCATTATATACTCGTTTAGTTTATCATTCGTACACGTAGATATTTTTTTAGAGATAATACTGAAAATACCTGCGCATGTTGTTGCCGTTGAAACTATAATCGTTACAACTGCAGGCGCTGTCATCGTTATTGTTGATAATAATAATCCAGTTCCAGCAATAACAGCAGAAACCGAGTATATCATTATATCAATAACGACCATACGACGACGATATTTTTTTACCTTTATCGTGTAATCGTCGATGATATTTTTTAGTTTGGTTTGACACTCACATACTTGAGTGTATCTGTGACGTTGAACGTCGATAAATGATTCTTGATTCATTATACTTATCTAGGTAATTAATTGAGGAGTTTCGGCTACAAACTCAATACACCACCAATAATCTGCTGTGGTTAACTTTTTATCATTCGCTATTAGCATAAACGTTTCCTCGACATCTTTGTTTAACACTATAGACACAGTTCCAGAAAAACTATCGGTTGAATGACGCCATGTAAATACGGTAAATATAGTAAATTTTTCAGCACAAAATATAGATAATCTGTATACACCAGTAACCTCTGCGGTATGTTTAAGGGTGTTATTTTCCGGTGTCCATGTTGCTTTTCCTGATGCGACTGTGTACACGATATTAATGATCTGCTTGTGAGGAATTTTAACGAGATTATTTTTTTGAATAATGTTAGGAATACCACTGATGATATCGTTGAGTCTTGCGTTAATGTCAGCGAGATTAATAATAACAGTTGGTGGAGTTCCAAAAAAGTCATTAATAGATCTGTTTACATTTCTACGAAAATTTAGAAATGTTTGTATGTGATTATTAAATTCAGTTCTAAATGAAGCAATTCCATCATTGATAATCGTTAATGAAGTAGTTATTGGAATTTCCGTATCGTCGACGTATTTCTTCGTTGCAGCGTCAAAATCTGTTTCTGGTGTTCTGAGATTATTAATACCATTACTATTCATGTTGAGAAATGCACGCATTATACCACCGCGCACTGACACGTATTTGGATTCTTGATCATCGACGTATTTTTTTGTTGCTGCGTCTGTATCTGCGATTGGATCTCCAAGATACGTACTTTTTCTTCCTGACATAATAATGTCACCGGTAAATACATCACCAGTTTTCTTAACATAGTCGTTAACCGACTTACCGGAATCCTGTATTTTACCTTGATCAGTGAAAGTAACGATATTATTAACAACCGCATTTGGAATTCGTACAAGTACATCTGGTAGTTGTATATTACTCGTTTTTAATCGTCCTTGTTTGTCCTGAAAAACGACGACTTCATTTTGATCCACACTTGTTATATTTAATAAATCATCGATTTCATTTCTGAGCTGATCAATGGTTGCATATTTAGATAAATCGACCTTCTGAGCTCTACCTGAGGATCTTCCATAAATATCTACCATTATATTTACTGATATCAGTTTAAGTGTTATGACGTAGTGTAGTGAACGCGTGCACGACTTTATGAGGCGGTGCTGTTGATTTTGATACAGCATCAAGCATAGCGAGGGTTTCACGGCCGCATATTGGAGGATCAGTTATTTTTTGTGTCGGTAGCGTTGAATACCAGATTGGAGCAGTATTATTGCTAACGTAATGAAGAAATTCTTTTGGTGGTGCTAATCCATACGAATCGAAATAAATAATTCCACGTGGATCAATTGCATATCCTACCCAGTGCGTGCCTGGGCCAGAGTTTTTATCGAGATTAATGATACCAGTTTCAATATTGTTTGCAACGGTTGGTAATTGATCGCGCATAAAAACACCTCTGAAATTTTTTATTTTTAATTGCTTAGCAGCATTAAGTAAATCAAAATTGGACATAGGTGATATTAGTAAACTGTCCCTGGTAATCTTAGACCCCTTCCGTACCAGTGTGGGGTCCCTGGTAATCTTAGACCCTTTCCTTTTTTTTTTGATTCCTTTTCCGGTTGCTTTCTTTAACGCCATTCCAGCAGCTGTTCCAACAGCACCTAGCGCAGCTGCCTTTGCAACAGCTGGTGCTGCAGCTGCTATTAATGCTGGTATAGCTGCGAGAAGCGGAAATATACCACCCGTTTTAGCGATGTCTTTAATAACCGGTGCGGAAAGATCAAGTCGTACACCAGTCTTTAATCGTTTGGCTTTATTAAAGTGATTATACTGACGTTCAGTCAGCGATAGCTTATTCGGACCACCCGCGATTTGTTCTTTTTTTAATGATATTTTTACCGCACGATTATTTTTTGATGATGATTGTAGCTTTTTAATCTGACCAGGAGTCAGACTCACATTAACGTGATGATATGACATTTATAATATTATGAGCGATCTAATTACATGTTTTCCACTGGAGCATCAATAACTCTCATTCGTCCACCAACACCTTCGAGTAACATAGATTTATCGCTGAGTATAACAGCAATTGCTCTGTAATTGACAATAACTCCTCGAGTCACACGAGCTCGAAAATGAATATCTAGAACAGATTGTCTTGTTAAATCTAAATGTTCTAGTGAAAAGTAATAAATCGGATACAGAGTTGTAAAATCAAACTGAGATATTTGTAAACCAGTATCAACATTTTGATCACGTCCCATGAATGTCATTAATCGATGATATACACGTGCTACATGATTTTGATCGAAATTCAGTAATATATCCTCGGATGGTTCTTGATGTCCATTAATCCTTAATGAAACCTCAGAAACACCGAGTTTGTCAAATATCATTATACTTTCATCTTGATTGTTTATTCGTGCAACATCTTGAAACGCAATAAATATATGTCGCGGTGCAGAAATACCTTGTTGAGAAGCTATCTGCCATGTAAATAAACCATCAATTGCACTCTGAACAGCATCTGTGGTCATAGTCAACCATGACAACGTTGATTTACCGCCTTGACTCATAAAAGATAACAACCGGTCTTCTTCAGATATTGACGGAGTCATCACTGGCATCCACAGGGAAAGTTTTGTTAGTACTACTTTACCAGGATCGCCAATGGGTTTCCATATTGCATCATCATCATCACCTTTTCGTACAAGTACAACCGTATGTTTGGCTCCGAAAATAACTTTTCTGACACTTCTACAGAATCCAAAGATATGTGACAGTGGAATCGCACACGAAAATGTTCTCCTATCACCTTTTAACATTGATTTACGTACTGCAAATCCTAAGTTGAAATTTGGATTAGAACCATGAACCACCGGATTTACATCAGCATCAGCGTTGTTGGCGAAGTTTCTTGGTCGTCTTATATCATATTGATCGTTATCAGAGTGGTTAGTTGTGTCCTTCGCAAACATCATTGATGGACCAGCTGATCTTGAGTAATCGTTGCTGTATCTCGCAAGACCAAGTATTGTCGTAGCAACATCAACGTCTTTCTGGATTGCTTCAATATTTTTTCCGTCAATCATGTACGTAGCGCTATCAAATAACGCCATAATACCATTATTAACAAAACCAACAACAATATTAGCGGCGTATGCTACTGGTGCTGCAGGAGCAACATTATTTAAAATTTCACCTTCAACTTCGATAAATGCTTCAGCGGGTAAGAAATATCTACTTGTATCCTGAACCTGTAGTTCGATTCGTCCACGCTGATCTGGAATTCGTGCGTCGTAAGAATAATACTGATAATCGCGCACAGACTCATCTTTAAGAACTGGTGCGTCCATGTCAAACGCGGGGTCAGATACGCGCTTAAACATCTTTATTATTATCGTCTTCGTCTAACTCGAAGACCACTTCCTGCTATCAGACTAGCGGTTATATTTTTTTTCCTTTTCCGACATCGGGATATCAGCTAACTCCGCTAGTTTTTGATTAGCTGCCTGATTTATTATTTTACTGACATTTGCGGGCATCACTTCAGTGCTAGGTAATTTCACAGGTTGAGGTCGGGTCGTTTGTGGTCTGCGTATTAATCGTGATAGTCTATCTTTAATTGCTGAGAATGCTTTGCTAGCGAGATTACCAACAGCGCTTACACCTTTTTCACGAACAACATCAATAGCTTTCATTCCTAGTTGCTTTGCAATAGGTATTGCTTTTGGGGCTATCCTTCTAAACAGACCCTGAATAACATCACCTAGTCCATCTCCGTAGGTTGCTCTGTATACAGGTAATCGAGAGTTTATTACCCTGACCATGGTAGGTCCACGTTGAGTACCATGCACGATCATTGTTATTATTAATTGTTTTTATCACTAATTACATACTTAATCACTATAATAATCGTCGGCGATTTCATTAATAAGAGACCGATATACATTAATATCCATGATGCCGCCACTAAATAATCGTTTACAAATATCAGCTACTTCATTAATGATTTCTGGGGAATTATTACCAGCTCTTTTTCCTCCGATGAGAATTTCTAATCGATCGACATCAGCAAGGACATTATTGGGACAAGTAATAAGACCACTTCCTAAACCACTTCCAGTTGCGCCGGGAGCGTCTTGAAATTCTTCTTCTTCTTCTCTTGTTTGGACTGGTTGTAATCGTTTTTTTTCTTGTAGTTGTTTTTGTATCTTTTGTTGTAATCGTTTCATTTCTTCTTGTTGTTCTTGTTCTCGTTGTTGTAGCTTTTGTTGTATTTGTTGTGCTTGTTGTTGTCGTTCTCGTTGTTGTTGTTCTTGTTGTTCTCGTTGTTCTCGTTGTTGTGTTATTTGTTGTTGTTGTTTTAATACTTGTTGTTGTTGTTCTGGTGGTAATTGCAAATACTTCGTATATGTATCTATTGCATCAATATATTCTATATATCTTAAATCATCAATTCTAGCCTGATCAACGCCATAATGTATGCGAAATATCCATTTGTACCAGTCTTCACGGGTTATATATTTATCAGCATATTCAGGTTTTAAAAACTGTCCTCGATTATTATAGCTTCTCACAGCAGCCGTAACTAAAATTCCTGGAGTTTTAAAATCTCTAATTAAAGTAATAGCATCTTCGGTAAATTTATCACTCAACGCAACTCTCCTCCTCGCTTCTTGTTCTTCTGGTTCTCCTGGTTCTTGTGTACGACCCTTTATGTCACCTATTTCACCACGAACTTGTTCAATACCTTCAAGAATTTCCGGAACTGGCATCGCAGCAGCTATTTCGGCTGGAAGTTCACGTAAAATTTCTTTTGTCTTTTTTGTTCTTCTTGCTATTTTTTCAGTTCCTTCTGCTATTTTTCCAGTTACTTCAGCGGTTTTCTCTAACACAGGTTGAATACCTTTAGTGGTCTCAGTGATAGGTTTAAATAATTTTTTTGTATCCTCTTCAAATTCAACTTGAGATTCCTGACGCGATTGTAGTTGTTGCTTAACAGAATCACGAACAGGCAGATATTTTTTAATTGCCTCTAGTCGCTCTCGAGCTAATTTAGCTGAGTGTGGTTCTCCAATACTCATTATTGATAATATCTATATGGCTGTTTAATTTATAGCAGCAGAGAGGGTGAAGGACATACGTATGTGACCAGATTGTGAAAAAATCTGGTCAATTAAAGAAGTTTTCATTATTAAGGCAAAAATGTTTTTTTAAAACCCTCGTAGGAACCCTTAATTTTCAAAAATAAGGTCTCTACAAAGTTGTAGGGTTCACCCTCTCTGCTGCTAATGGATAGCCAGTGTAGGGTACAGAGCAGGGGGGAGGTGTGCTCTGATCGTGGTACTCTAAGGATGATCCGAGCAGCTGTTTTTTTAACTTTCTGAAGTTTCTGTAGTTGATATTGAGACGAACCAGACAGAATTGAGTTACAATAGTCCAGTCTTGAAAGTACTAAGGAACACACAAGTAATTAAATGGCACCAACTGAAAGATAATTTCGAATGGAGCTGATGCGTCTCAGCTCAAGATATGCAGCCTTATATATGTTCATGACATGTTGGTGCAATGAGAGAGTACTGTCGAGAGTAACACCTAGGTTTCGTACTGTGTGAATTTAATATTGGTGTTGCTGATATTAATTGTTTGAGGTAAAGGATGTAAATGAGAAAGTCTTTATGTTGTAATCAGAATGGCTTCAGGTTTGTCATCATTCATCTGCAGTTTGTTACATATCATCCAAGATTTCACATCGGAAATGCACCTCTTTACACCTTGGATGGTAGCATCAACTTCAGTTAGGTGGCTAAATTTGTATATTTGGGTGTCATCAGCGTACCATTGGTGAGACACTGGATGATGATCTATGACACTTGAGAGCGGCTGAGTGTATAGAATGAAGAGAACAGGTCCAAGAACCGACCCCTGTGGAACACCACAACATAGATCAACTGGGCTGGAGAATATTCCATTTGCGGACACAATTTGTGTCCTGTTTACCATGTAGGACTTGAACCACAGTAAGGCTGTATCGTGAATGCCAAATACATGCTGGAGACGGTGAAATAATATATCATGTTCTATTGTGTCAAATGCTGCAGACAAGTCAAGGAGGGTGAGGACAGTAATGTTTCCGCTATCCAAAGCAGAGAGGTCGTTAACTACTTTCAGAATAGTAGTTTCAGTACTGTGGCAAGGGCGATATGCAAACTGTACATTGCTAAAAAGACTGTTTGACTTCAGATGAGACACACATTGGGATAGAACAACTTTTTCTAAGATGTTTTACATGAGTGGGAGATTAGAAACTGGACGGTAGTTCTATACATCGTTATGATCGAGTGTTGGTTTCTTCAGCAGAGGCTTTACAATGACAGTTTTGAATAATGATAGGAATTCCCCAGATGAGATAGAGAGAGGTGTTAATAACATCAGTTAGTGAAGGCAATATTGGATCTAAGCACTCAAGCAGCAGTGATGTCGGAATCGGATCAAGTTCACATGACTTTGGTGCACTCATCATCACAATTGTACGTACTAAATCCATAGAGACAGGTTCAAATGCTGCTAACGGTTGCCGCCGAAATTCTGTATGGTGACGAAGAGTCATTTGAAATTGTGTTGTCAAGCTTATCTCTAATGGTTTGTACTTTGTCACGGAAGAAATCTGCAAACAGGTCCGGAAGGTTGACTGGAGAGAAGGTTGTTGGAAGTGGTGTACATTTGTTCCTTAACATTAGCTTATTAGCATTCTCGAAGAGATCTCTGCAGCTGGAACTTTCCGTGATCTTAGTACTGTAGTGGGCTGATTTCGCTGCATGGACTATATTTGTGCCATTCTTCTTAGTGGCTTCATATATTTGCCTGTGAATAGTGAGTCTGGTGGAAAGCCAAAGCCTCTCAGCTTTACGGCGGTCTCTTTTAGCAGTGCGAAGCTGGTCCCTAACACTGCTATACCACGGAGAACACTTCTTAATTGATACTGCACTTAGTTGCTGGGGCATGTTTGTCAAGCAATGAACGCAGGCAGTTATCAAGTTGTTCTGCTGTAGGAGGTAACCAAGTTGTTAGGTTTGCTTGGATGTCATGCATTAGTTGGGTTCTATTTATCATACGGAGGTTTCTCTTAGCAAATAAAGGTGGAGGGTTAGGGACTGATACGTCAAGATGGCATATAATGCAGAAGTGATCTGATGAAAGTTCGTGGGACACGAGGGAGGACCGTAGAATATTATCGTCAGGTCTATGAAGAATCCGGTCTAAAATGTGACCATGTTTATGGGTGGGTTGGCTAACCGACTGTTTGAGGTTGAAAACGTGAATGGAATCTAGAACATTTGATGTGTATGGGTTTCCAGGACAGTCAAAGTGAAAGTTGAAATCTCCAAAATAATCAGGTTGCCACTTATCAAATTTCCATACTTCAGGAGATTCGGAAACTGCTCCAAAATGTAGATCACTTCAAAGTCAAAATTTTGTACTCGATATCGTCTTCAAAACTGCAGTGTACGCATGCGACCCGATGTGAATGCTGATCAAA
This sequence comes from Megalonaias nervosa, assembly GCA_016617855.1. Taxonomy (NCBI): domain Eukaryota; kingdom Metazoa; phylum Mollusca; class Bivalvia; order Unionida; family Unionidae; genus Megalonaias; species Megalonaias nervosa. Next base: position 25,361 of record JAECUM010007439.1, on the reverse strand, counting down.
CAAACAACATCTTAAACTGTGTAAACACTTCAAACGCAATCAGCAAAGATAGCTCTGTCAATAGGCTATCGCCACAGGACATGATAAATATTCATTTAAGCTCTTCTGCATTCATGCTGAATCAAAATAGGTCGTACAAGACATACTAATGTCTTTACGTAGGAGGTTCTTATTTGCTTTTGCTTGATTTTATTTATATATTCAAGAACAAACTCTGTAAGATTGGCAATGTTCTTTGTGTTCGTGTTGATTTACAACCACTTTAAGACCGTAAATTTGGTCGGGTTTTATGCCCCGTTCAATTTAGATAAAAAGCTAAGCCGTATTCCTTGTGGAAATCGTTTTTTTATTATCTTAATGGTTTGTTTTTTTTTGTAGTTACCGTGTAATATACATTAATATAAGAGTTATTGTGTAATATACATTATTAGCTATGTAACAGTTACCGTATAATATGCATTAATAGCTATATGTGTGTGTGTGTGGATGATTTAGATTTTTAACGTAGTTTTAACAATTTTTCAGTCATATCGCTACGATGTCTGCAGTGTGACAGTTTATAGTGAAGTTTAGCACTGGGGCATCATGCCGCAGACATGTAGCATGATGTCCCACCCAGGCACATTATCCTGACACCAGGCCAACCAGTCCTAACACTAGCCTCTTAATGCTGAGCGCCAAGCGAGGCAGCTATTAGTACCATTTTTGAAAGTCTTTGGTATGACTCGACCGGGGTTCGAACCCGCGACCTCCTGCATCTGAGGCGGACGCTCTACTACTAGGCCACCGGAGCGGTTTAATAGCTATATAAGATGTACGGTGTAATATATATTAATCGCTATAGAAGAGATACCGTGTAGTACACATTAATAGGTATATAAAAGGTATCGTGTAATATACATTCATAGCTATATAAAAGCAGACTTAGTCAAAACTACTACTACTGGTATTAATTTTAAAATGACAACAAAAGGCATATAGTGGGATAATTTCTTACAGCACGAGGAACCCAAATAGATTAATACTCTAGATCTCGGGTGACCATTTTACAACCTACCCTAAGATAACCGGACATGCCAATTTCCTTTTCGCACAGATGTTCAGTCAGCCTTGGCCCCCTGGCGACTGGATTTTCTATTAGGTTCTACAACTGATTTCCTACGTCTGCGTAACCACCTGCCACATCGTTTGCTCTGCCCTGAAATGTATTACAAGCAGGTAGTCAAACTTCGATGGAATTTCCATTTCAGACCATACAGTGCCGTCCCATTCGGCAGCCTAAAACTCTAAACTCCTCTTCAACCTTTTTATGGCAGAGAGGTGAAATTATTTTTTAGAAACAAACAGCAAACAATGTCCCATATAGGGATTGAAACATGTAACTTATACTGTTGTGAGAAGGCTAGTGGTCGATGAATGCTGACATGCCATTTATTGACTGGAAACTAGATCTAAATAAAAAGGAAGATTATATTAACAAGATCGCACACTGTTGTGTGATGGTCAGTGATACAGTGGGTTATCTCTCTTATACAATTCATTTAGCAGTACAGTTTTCTTATATATAAGGTAATACGTGTTCTCCATAATTATTTATCTTGTCTATGGTTTCAATTAAATCCAATTATCTAGACGATAGGTTTGAACAGCAGACAAGGCAGAAGGTTACAATAGTGGGATAATCTGGCTACAACTATAAGTAAACCGATAGTGTAATATCGTAGAGCCAGAGGAACGAACTGACAACCAACTCTTACGTAACGGAATATGCCAGTGTTCCTTTAGTACAAAAAGTACGAATCCGCTTAAGCCTGACAGGTAGTTCAGGATGATATACATGATTCTGCAACTGATTATCTATGACCGCTTTACCACCTGCCTCGTCGGCCACACTTCTCTGTGAGTTATTACACTTAGAGACACTTACAGCTCCTCCGGTACCTGAGGTGGATTGAGTCACTAATGACACTACTATATTCGTTTTTATCCACATAAATTCCTCTCTTCTAATGTACACAAGCTAACATTGTATGCAGGCATGAGTCTTTTGAGATCCATCATTAATACTCGTCTCTGGAGCTGCCTTCAGTACATAGTAACTTACTAGCAAAACAAACAACTATTCATTTTCATGCTGCATCTTGGAATCTCGAAAATGCAGTGGGTTTACATATCTCTACTCGCCATGTAAGTGGTTACATAATCCACTCACCGGCAAATAATCAGTGAAGGTTTGTGTTTCAACTCGTATTTTTAGCGTTATCAGTATTTGTAGTACGCAACCGTTGCAGCAACATTTACTTATTTAAATATCAAAGTAACCACTATGTTGGATTTCAACTAATAAATAAATCCATATTGAAATTTCTTTGATTTGCTACCAGACCTTACACTGAATTAGTTGTGCCTGGGTGGTAAAGCTGTTTAGCACTGATAGAAGTATTGCAAAATGTCAATTTGTCTGCTCAAATCCCGTTATATTTTCTTTGATCTCCACTAAATGTCTTGTTTGTTGACCTTGATACTATCCGTTTTTATGTATATCTATTAGAGATACGCGACATTACCGGTATACCGGTTTATCGAGGTATTTTATTTTCCTGTGGTACGTACCACGGTACTCGTTCACTGCACTGGTATGTCGGTAGTTTCCGTCAGTAAGGAATGTACGGAAATTTCCGTGGAATCTTGTTACGACTTTAATGCTATTAACAGCGTGTTTTAATTATTAAAGATAAAAGATTAAATAAACTACTTCCAGTTGATATAACTAGTTGAAACATAATACATTTGGAGGTTTAATTCCTGTAGAACCAGCGTTTTGCAAACACTACCGTTTTTCTGTTTTATTTGTTTGTCTTGTCTATGTTTTGTATATGCCTTTGAAAAAGACTCATTAAGAGTCGAAAGCGCTAAGGCTAGTTAGATACTAGTTCTGCACTGTTCGTTGTCAGTTTATTGCATTTGTATATATATATATATATATATATATATATATATATATATATATATATATATAGAGAGAGAGAGAGAGAGAGAGAGAGAGAGAGAGAGAGAGAATATAAGTGAAAGTCTTTTTGTGGAAAATTATGTCTCATGAGTTAAGCTTTAATGATTAGAATGACAGTGGGTATCTAAGATTAACATACAATATTTCTTCCGTAATTTTTCATGCTTTAATATTTTCACATCAGTCTATTTCTGCATCAGAATTTTGCAGCTTTGGAATCATACTGTTTGCACAGTTTTCATAGCGTCTAATAATTTCTCATCCCTAAACATTTATCGTCACTCATTCTTTTGAAAATGTTAAAAAGTTGGGAAGTAAACTGATTCATACCTATCTGATGATAGACATCTGAAGCAATGTCAAAATCAATACTAAATTAAGTTCATACTTGGATCCCTTTACAACTGTATATATGCATGTACCCCTTTACAACTAAATACATACATGGATCCCTTTACAATTGTTTAGTATTCACCAATATTATGTTAGCCATTGAAATGGCAACACTCAGATAAAGTTTTATTTGTGTCATGTTACTCACATGGTTGTGCCTAATACAAATAGACTTGCACTGCTGTTATAATTAGGCACTGTACAAGTGGGTCGAAATGTATATTACCAATTCAAAACATAATCATATGAATAAATATTGCCAAAAATGATGACCACACTCTGCCAGTCGTCTGATGATGCCCTTTCACCTGGGCTACATGTCTAAATTGGTAAACCTTATCACACATACAATGCCATGTTCGGATAGTCATCCATGAACCCACAAATTAAATTAAAAGTTGTTTCAGTACGGAGAGATAAAATCCATTTTTAAAAGTCATTTATAAATTGGTGAGATTAAGATTGTATACATCAAATTAAAACTTTACTAACCTTTCTTAAAATAACTATGCATGCCTTTCACCTTCTGTTTATAAAGTGGGTCTGAATTATTTGGAAACTTTGATTAACCATGGATATAACTGCAGAAATTCGTATTGTATATGGCTGTCTCTGGTATACTACTATGCATCCAACAACGCAAAGTGATTTATATGTAATCTACGAAGCGTTATAAAGAACGGATCATATCAATCTGGTCTATGTTGCATTTGATCCATTTATCATTATTCTGACAATTGGTACTAAATATATAATAAAACTTGTTTTCTTCATACATATAAATAATAAAATAACATTACTTCCTTCTATCGTTTAAATGTGCCAGAAAGACTTGCACTGCCTCGAATACTTGATTCTCTTAGTGAAAGATACAGGCAATGGCTGATAACGTCACAAGCCGGTGTTGAACTCAAATTTTCCTATTTAAGAAACACCCCACATGAGTATGAATATAACCTTAAGTTGTGGAGCGTTTGGTGCTATGAATAGTTGAGAAGATTAAATCCATTCAGAAGGAAATGGCCATCGATATCGAGAAATTATGATAAATTCAAGAATCCGCTACTTTTATGTGTGCAACAAATCCATACAGTAACTTTTTCCTGTTGATAAAGCGCAAAGACACTTTAGGTTTTGCACAATCCTGTGAGTGTATGTGTTTTCTTTCTGTCGCTTGATAACGATAGTTGCAGTAGGTTTTATTGCAATGCCCATTCATTATCAGGCAAACTTGGTTTCTTATTTTGTTACAAATTTACCGTTATTTGTTGTCACCCTAGATTATATTACACTGACAAATGTTATTAGATGTGAGTGTATTTTGTTACAGATGTTGCTTATCGAAAACTGGACGAAATGTGCCCTATGAAGTGACGCATACATAATAGGGTTAAATCTGCCACATTGCCAAGCTAACTCAGAATTCGGGCTTAGCATATGGTTGTGGTCATCTTCTGTACAAGTCTGAAAACGACATAACTTAAATACATTGATCTTGTGCATCTTACATGTAGTGTTTGTTAAGAGACAAATGTTTTTTTCTGTCTGAAAACCCCGCAGAGTGTCTGTTGTTCCAAATTGGGGAACGTATAAGGGATTGGGGTGTCAGTTTATTTTGTAAGGGATTTACATTCTATTTACTAGTATACCCATTCTTTTACATCTTACCCTGTGGGGTCAGTACATAAGTGCCTGTTGCTCGCTCCAAACGGCGTGTTGCATAGTAAATTTTAGGGTAATGGATAGTACATGACTGGGCGTTGCTCATTCGAAGCAGAATGTTGAATTGCAAATGTCAGATGTTGGGTAGTAAATGTGGGGCTAATGGATAGTTAGTTTCATATAACATTCATATATTAAATGTGGTAATATCTCAATACTTTCAAACGTTTTGCTATTATGTTTTTGGCCAAACGTACAAATTGTGTACTTCGTATCTAACGGTAACGCCACAGCTCTCATTAACGTATTTGTATTCATGCGCCGCATGTAAACATTTGCGTGTGAACCGTATTGCAAAAGTAGAGAATTCTTTTCATTTTAGAGGATAATATTGGGTGAGAAAAACAATCTACGTTGCAGTTTGCACCGAGACAAGGAAATCCCAGTTGCGGGGTTACATTACATTATATGTCTCTCCACTCGGCAAGCCTCGTGGGGAGACAAATAATGTAACCCCTGAATGGGATTTCCTTGTCTCTGTGCAAACCCTAGCATAGATTCTATTAATCTCGTGACCCTTGGATCTCTGATGTTAAGACAAATGTGAGATGCGAGATTTGGACCATGTGAAGATGTGATGTATGAAATTGAAAAATATGGTGCCCAGTTTTAAACATTGCCAATTTTCTCTTGCGTACTTTGAAGGAGAGGAAATAAGTTTTAATTGCTTTAAATCAGTAGATAAATATATTACATCTGAATGTCAGACAGATAGGAATTTATGTAAGGTCGTTTATTTTTGCATCAGTTTCTGTCTAACGCGATTGCAATATGCCGTTAACGCACTGTCTCGGCGAATCCTAACTTTTCAATAGGGAATGTACTTTGAGCTCACACCCAAAATCGTAACTGTCCACATATATAAAACGGTCAGAGGAGACTCAGACTAGTAGTCAAAATGGCTTTCCAACATGGTTCATTCAGTTCGAATGCATCTTTGAAAATCTTGTTGCTTGTTCGTGCAGGGGCCACGGTGTCCATGTGGTCACTGCCATGTAACCGCTTTCCGCGATGGTTCGAGTCTATGGCTGGGCCAAAGTGGGTATTCGGGAAAGCTTGCTCTTAGCTTCCAGTGGGTCGGTGGTTCTTACCGGGCTTTTCCCTGGTTTTTCCTCCACGAGTTATATTGGCCGCAATGTATAGCCTATCAAGTGCTGAAAAAAAGCGTTAAATCCACAACGAATTGTTCATACATCTATTGATCATAATGTTTGTTTTGTGTTGTCTTTCTCGTAAGCATAACATGAGAGGCTATAAATGGTGGCCAGTACATACGATGTGGGAAGAAGTCGGAAAAATCCCGGAAAGAACCACTGACCCACGGGAAGCTACTAGCAAGCTTTCTCGTATACAGACTTGAACCCACGCGGACAGACGTGAGATGTTGGTGATCTGTAAAGGCGAGCGCCTTAGACCACTCGACCACACGGAGCCCCCCACCCCTTAATAAATGATACTCTACTAAAAATTTTGTAAGAGGTTTTAACCAGTTGTTATTTTGACCCTTAATTTTACATCACAATAATTTCTCTCTTTTGTCTAAGCTAATTAAAACATGCTTTGTTAGATTTCTACATTACGCCAGTATCATGAGCAGTAATTATATACAACCTCATTCGTCTGTATTTAAAAAGATTTCAAAATGTAATGTATTGATAATTACTCTTTGTGAACAATTTATCAATTGAACATTTGTTTCTAAAATATCTAGCATGTAATTCCCCCCCCCCCCCAATAAAATGTTCAAAATTGAGTACAGGAGACAGCAGTGGCTGGGACCCACGACCGGAGTGGAAGGGTTTTGATTTCCACCATATTATTAGCCTGGATCGGATATTATGGTCAGTCTTTGGACATGTCACTTTACATGTCTCGTTACGATCTTAAAAGCATGGCTGTGCCGTAACAAAAGGCAAGACTAAACCAAATCAATCAATTTGTACCGAAACCTTTTCAACTTCAAATATTATAGTGCAAATGGTGATGTGGTTAGACCGTAAGTTATCTTAACAATTCAATATGTTCTCTTCCTAGGAGTTATTACAAGCACATCACCAGGAGGCAACATGTATTTTGTTGATACAAATATTGCCTAATACATTAATTTTAATTACTAAAATAATGATAATTACGACGGGAAAGTAAGAAAATAAGAGAGGAAGAGTAGCAGCAGTATTACTTTAATCTAAAAGGTAGAAAATATATATAATTCTTTAGAACACTTCTGGCTCAATTGTTCTTTGCAGAAAATTCAATATTTCCTGCAAGTAACGTATCAGCCAATATGTGAAGGTCTATAGGTGTCGTTTTGCAACGTCTTACCGAAGCTAGATTATATACAGAGTTGTCGTTCAGTAACGCCTTATCCAAGCTAGATTACATACAGAGTTGTCGTTCAGTAACGCCTTACCCAAGCTAGATTATATACAGAGTTGTCGTTCAGTCACGTCTTACCCAAGCTAGATTATATACAGAGTTGACGTTCAGTAACGCCTTACCCAAGCTAGATTACATATAGGACACTCCAATAAAAATGTATTGCATTTGGTAAATTGTGTTCAGAAAACCGTTTTGGATTACTTGAGAAATTAACTAGGTAAAGGTCACGTGTGCTTGTGTGTGTTTGTGTCTGTGTTGTTTTATTGGCATGTCCCATAGTTGCAAGAGGAACATTAAAATAGCAGACTCTTTCACATTAGTGCATTCCACTTCATCTTATTGTAATCCTTTTTTCAGTATTTGGAGAAAAGGTTCAGCAAAGGTGTCAGAACAGCCGGATCTGTGACCTTCTGCATACAGATGGTAAGATATCAGGCTTCTCTATTCGGTTGCATGGTAGGAAAGAGACTTATAATTTCATCTGTCCTTGGAAAATGTGTGGGTGGGTGGGCTTCGGTGAGCGTGAGTTGGGGGGTGGGGTAGGGGGTGGTTAGAATCATTGATTGTTTATGTTCAACTTTGCCTGGTGCGCGGCCCTGCCATACTGTTGTAAACATTGACTATTTTCTAGTGTCCTGTGTACAGTGCCGGATTAAACCCTGTGGAGGCCCCTAGGCAGTCAAAATCTCGGGGCCCTCCTCTCAAATTATTTCCTAGTACGTCAAGATCAAATCAAATCAATATTATTTTGATCTGTTGTCGCGGGGCCCCTAAAAGGCGTGGGGCCCATAGGCCGGTGCCTACTCGGCCTATTTGGTAATCCGGCACTGCCTGTGTATTATAAGAATGGTTCTACATATGTATGTTGTAGTATGTGCATGTCTTAATATTGATTTCAGTACACATAGGTGATTTTTTTTTTTCCAATTGTTAACTGGTACAAATTTAATTGAGTCTTGTTTCAGGAGAGACATATCGAGAATATTCCAAACATTAAACGTAATACCAAACCTCTATATTATATTTTATGCCGGGCAAGCCTGTATGATTCATTTTCATACAAAATACCTGGAAGGAAGAGACAAAAGAGTGTCGTCGGACTTGAGCATAAGAAACAACATAAACGCCTATGCTTATCAAAAGCATCGCTGGGTTACTATATCTCAAACCTTGTGTCCAGATATGCAAGAAATAAAGCACAAAGTATTCGATATTTTTCTCTCTCTAGTTTTAAATCGGTTTAGGTTCATTTGGTTCTTCTTCTACATCGTAAACACTATATATATATATATATATATATATATATATATATATATATATATATATATATATATATATACTTATTCTAATTTTCATTGTCATCTATTTAATTTGTAGTCACATTATTCATCCAAATGAATATATTTTCATGCTTTACCAAAGTAGGATACATTTTAAAATATTAATTAAATTTTTTAAAGGTCATTACCTTTATTAAACACCATTAGAAATAAAGAGCTTATGCATTTGTTATGAACACACGGACTTTGTTTTTATTCTCAGTTTGTCAGAAAGAGGTACTTTTATATTTCGTCCTCTCCCGTATTTTTAGCCACATCATGGTACAGGCGTCGTGTATAGGTACTTTTGTTAGTTAGCCAAAACGTTTCCGATATTTTGATTTCACACATACGACACAAACACGCACATTTACGAGTGTATTTGACTCGTAGACTTGCTAAACATATTATGTGTTCAATTTTTAAACATACTGCATGTTAACGATATAAACATTATTATGTATTTATGTTGTAAGCAAGTATATGTGCCTTGCGTGTAAAAACGTTAGCATTAAAATATACGTTTTATAACTTTAACAAAAATGGACTATGCTGTGTAAAGTTGTAGATCCCAAAGGTCATTTTTACAGGTTTTAAGTAACTCATTTCAAGGATCATTTGTACAGGTTTTAAAAACTCATGTTAAAGATCATTTGTACAGGTTTTAAATAACTCATATCAAAGGACATTTTTACAGGTTTTAAATCACTCATTTCAAAGACTATTGACGATTACTATTATTTGCTACCGCTTCTATTGTGTCGCATTTCCCAAATTTTATACCATGTTGATCTATTATATACATTATGACGACCCCATGGTCTTAAACTTAGTAATAGGAAAGAGCGAAAACCAACACGTTTTGTAAAATTCAACAAATAATTTATTTCCCTACAATACAAAATGAAAATTTAAAAAGAACTTACAGTATTGCGAATTAAATCCCTAAATAGACTAAAAAGTTTTATCAACAGTTCTAATGAACAAAATTCACTGTTGTTCGAAATGAGAAGGTGTTGATGTGTCTAGTGTTATGTAACGTGGTGATGTGACAGCAGTCTGCAAATTATTCACAATAATATAACCAAGGTATCCTTGCTTAAATTCACTATAATTCCCAGTTAATGTCTCTGTCCAAGTATATTATTGAGCACTTTGTAATTCCAGGCAATAATAATTTGAATAAATAAATAAATCCTAATCAAATACTGAACACAACAATAAAACTGACTTCTGCTTCAGATGTTATCGCAGGAATGAATATTCCTTCCAGTAAACAAGTTTATAAAACCCTGTACTTGATGTAGATCACAATTAGCATTTTCTCAACAAAAAAAATAAAATATTACACAATGGAAACTTCCATTCTCGAAGATTGTTTTACTACAATAGAAGATACAGAATGGATTAAACAACAGGCAGGTTAGGTATTTTTATGGGGGAGCTCCAATAACCATGACCCAGACCATAATAAATATGTTTACTTCTGTTAATAATGATCCTAATATTTGACCTACATTCAGAAAGAAAATATTAGCTATGTATTATTTGTTTACCAAAATAAAAACATTAGTGTCTCTAGTCAGGAACACAGAGAACTTGATTTTAACAAGGTCAAATACAAAGTATCCATAGCATATAATGAATTTAATTAAAAACAATTTAACAAACAATGGCAATTATGTATATATATATATATATATATATATATATATATATATATATATATATATATATATATATATATATATATATATATATATATATATTGCCATTATTAAAACAGTCAAACAAATATGTTATAGTCGACTTACGTTTGTAGGAAAGTAGTATTAGAAATAGAATTTAATTATTTCCGTTGATGTGTGCGTCAGTGTGGATCTGCGTGTGCATATGTTAGCGCTTTTGTAAGAGAAAGAGAATATTTTTTAGCAAAGTGAAAAGTCTTTTCATGCAGCAGTCAATCAGAAAAAGCATTTTTTAAAATATGCGTTACAAAAATTAATCTCTTTTATTTTGCGATCTGTTTCAGACCCTGTATATGGCAATAGTATTGTATGCTCCGTCCCTGGCTTTAAATGCAGGTACTGTATGTATGTATGTAAGTATGTATGTATGTATATATGTATGCATGTATGTATGTTTGCGTGTGCGTGTGTGTGTGTGGATGGATGGATGGAAGGAAGGATGTATGTATGTATGTATGTATGGATGTATGGATAAATGCAGGCATGCAGGCAGTTAGGTAGGTAGGTAGGTGGGTAAGTGAGCAGGTATGTTGGTAGTTAGGTAGGAGCTCATTCTCTCGCAAGTCTAGGATACTAATTTTTTTTTTCTGTTACGCATAATAAGGCAGTGCTATAAAATATACATTTCCACCCAGTTATCGATTCTTTATATGTCATGTACATAATTTAGTTATTTAAAAGGTTATTGTATTCAGTGCCTGATTTGTTTGCGAAAATGTTTTGTCCTCCTTATGAAGTGCTTGTCCAGCCAGAAATGTTAGTTCCCCAATATGCTACCAACATTTTACTCCATGTTTATTGTATTTTATTGAATATATCATTTCAAGTTTTGGTGTGCACTAATACTGAGGGTTTTCGCAAATGTGGAGCCGGACTTTATTCATGTAATGGGGAAGAGGGTTAAACTGAAGAAGAAACATTTCTGAATTTTCGCAGGAGAAAATATGTTTATTTTCGTTGAGAAACTGAATTAGATGCATTTGGACTGATATATTATTTCTTCCTCAGTTACCGGTTTTACACTATGGGGTGCTGTTATATCCGTGGGTCTCGTCTGCACTTTTTACACTACGTTGGTAAGTTCTTTTCTTTACTTGAAGTTCTCACTTCCGCCAATGACATTGATGTGTATATCTAAACATTAAGGAAACTTAGATAGCAAGAGAGAGAGAGAGAGAGAGAGAGAGAGAGAGAGAAAGAGAGAGAGAGAGAGAGAGAGAGAGAGAGAGAGTTAATAGTAGTAAAGGTGAAAAGGTGATGTTTTGTTCTGAATAGCAAAGCATGACTCAAAATAACAAAACAAGAAAGAGATAAGGAATATCTGGATCACAAACGGCTCTTTATATACCATTGGCAATTTTACTGAAGAATATTCGATATACATTCGTATAAATATTGTAAGAAAAATATAGATTATTAACAACAAATGCATTTCTTTTCAAAGCGTATCGTGTTTCATATTACTGTTATTAGCCTTCTGTTGGTTTTGCATTCCATTATAGCGGATATTTTAAAATAAACTGCGACGGTCTGTAGAACTCGCAATTAAAATTAGTAGCTAATTGAGTCAGTTTTTGTTTCATTTAACTATTTCTTTTAATTGTCATTCGTTCACTAACTATTTTTATTTCGAAATCTCTGCTAATTCTAGAAAGCTATATTCATGCATTAAAGTAATTATGTTATTAACATTATTGCCATATTACCCAATAAAATGTTATAATAAAAGTTTTGTGTAGCGAAATGTATCTGGGTATAATGTAACAGCAGCGACGGTGGACAGACCAAGTTTTCGGACCGAAATAAAACTTCCTACGGAGGATAAAAAACCCCACAAGCATCAATAACGCTAAACCGAAACTTTTAACCGATCGAGATTCCTCTAATTTGGTTAGCTGATTTTGTTATTTTATTTTTGACGCACGTGTTTTCAAATTTGTATGCGTGTTCGTTTATGTACCTGTCCACGTACTGTTGGTCGTCACCCTCTCTGCTGCTGTAATTAAATCATTAATATATCCAATAATGGAACCACACTCAGTTAGCCTAGCTCGAGAAAAACTAGAGGCAATTAAGAAATCTCTACCCGTCCGTTATTGTATCAAGCAGCAACTACAAGCGCGTCAAGAGTCTCAGGTGGAATTTGCAGAAGGTGCAGAACAATTATTCAGACCGGTTACAGAGGCTACTAAAGGTCTTCTTCCAGCGTTAGAGAAAACAGCTGAAGCAAGTGGAAAAATAGCAGAGCGAACTAAGAAAACAAACAATTCTACGAGAACTACCAAACGAAATAGCTGCTGCTCAACTAACCCGAGAAATACTTGAAGATATTGATGCACCTCGTGCTGAAATTGGTGATATAAAGGAACGTATACAAGAACAAGAAGAATCAGAAAAAGCGCGACCCAAGGTTAATGTGAATGACAAATTTACCGAAGAGAGTATTAAGTACATCAAAAAACTTGGAAGCATGAGAGATTTACCTGATTTTGCCGCCATTAGTCTTGATCAGCGAGAAAAAATTTTAAAACTCGAGTATGTGATGTGATGTGATTATGATTTTTAACGTAGCTTTAACAATTTTTCAGTCATAACGTCAGGCCTCTTAATTGCAATTTTTCAAAATTACAACAACTACAACAACAAAAAAAAAAATAAAAAAAAAAGAAAAAAAGAAACAACCACAACAATAACAACCACAACAAAAAACAACTAGTCGAATAACAACTGAGGAGGAAGAAGAAGAAGAATACCAGGATGCTCCCGGTGCAACTGGAAGTGGTATCGGTACTCGGGATCGAACCCACGACCTCCCGCATCCGAGGCGGACGCTCTAACCACTAGGCCACCGGAGCGGTAAACTCGAGTATGTTAATGATGCTGTAGGTCGTGAAACCTGGTATAAATGGATATTTCGTATACACTACGGAGTTGATCAGGCCAGAAATAGGGATCTAAGATATATTGCATTTAGTAATGGAATAGATAAGTATTTTCAAAATTACAACAACTACAACAACAACAAAAAAAAATAAAAAAAAGAAAAAAAGAAACAACCACAACAATAACAACCACAACAAAAAACAACTAGTCGAATAACAACTGAGGAGGAAGAAGAAGAAGAATACCAGGATGCTCCCGGTGCAACTGGAAGTGGTATCGGTACTCGCCGACGTAACCTCGTTACTTGCCCAGACAAAGTTCTTGCCGACGTAGACAGACTAGAAGTTCTCATCGGGGGAAAACGAGCCAGTAATAACTCCCCAGAAATCATCAGTGAAGCAGCTGCTATTTGTCAGCGATTATTTACAGGTGGTTTCATGGATATTAATGTTTACTGTCAACGATTATTACCACAGTGATTAAAGGTATGTAATTAAAATAAGATGGTCATACACAGCGCTCAACGTGCCCCAGTCATGGTCAGGGTGATGAATTCGAGATTACCAACTTATAAAGCTATCTACGGTGATGGACTAGGTGATGTTGTTCAGGGTTTATTCAGAAGGATAGCCCCCAAAGCAATACCGATTGTAAAGCAATTGGGGATGAAAGCTATTGACGTTGTTCGTGATAAAGGTATTGGTGCTGTTTTTGATGTTGTCGGGAAAGCGTGTTCGGCAATCCGGGATAGATTAGCACGATTAATACGTTGAAAGCATCAGCCAGCAAAATTGCCCAGCACTGAAGTTATGCCTGCAAATGTTAGTAAAATAATAAATCAAGCAGCAAACCAAAAGCTAGCAGAGGTGACTAGTGTACCCATGTCAAAAAAAAAAAAAAATAAAAAAAAAATAAAAAATAAAAATATAACTACTAGTCTGATAGCAGGAAGTGGTCTTCGTGTTAGAAAAACACAATAATAATAAAGATGTTCAAACGTGTATCGGATTCCGCACTCAACATGGACGCATCAGTACTCAAGGATGAGTCTGTGCGCGATTATCAGTATTATTCTTATGACGCACGAGAACCAAATCATCGTGGAAGAATTGAATTACAAGTTCAGGATACAAGCAGATATTTTTTTTGCCCGCTGAGGCATTCACTGAAGCGAAGGTGAAATTTTAAAAACAGATAATACTAACTATGCCGCAGAGGTAAGAGTTGGTTTTGTCAATAACGGTATTATATCGTTGTTTGACAAGGCTGAGTATATCATCGATGGAATAAATATTGAATCAATTCAAAACGACGTCGACGTTGCCACGACGATACTTGGCCTTGCACGATACAGCGATGATTATTCAAGATCAGTTGGTCCGTCAATGATGTTTGCCAAGGATACTTCTAACTTTCCTGACAATAGACAGTACAATATAAGAAAACCAAATAAAGTTACAGCTCCTGCTGACGACGAAGATGTGGCTCCTGTGGTTCATGGGGCTAATCCAGAATTCAACTTAGGATTCGTAGCATGTCGATCAATGCTAAAAGGTGACAATAGAAGTTTTTCATGTGCAATTCCACTATCACATATTTTTGGATTTTCCAGAAATGTCAGAAAAGTTATTTTCGGAGCCAAGCATACAGTTGTACTTGTAAGAAGGGCTACCGACGATGATGCAATCTGGTGATGCAGGTAAAGTAGCGCTGACAAAACTTTCGTTGTGGATGCCAACAATGATACCACCACTCGCTGAAGAACAGCAGTTACTTTCTTTCATGAATCAGGGCCGTAAATCAACATTATCATGGTTGACAACAACTACAGATAGTGTTCAAAATGACATTAATGGTTTATTTACATGGAAGATAGCATCACAGCAAGGTGTTTCTGCGCCGCGACATATATTTGTTGCTTTCCAAGATGCTGCACGAGTAAACTCACAAGAACGCAGTGTAATGATATTTGACAGACTTGGTGTTACTGAAGTATCACTGAGGATAAATGCACATCAAGAACCCTCTGAAAGTATATTATTAGACTTTGAGCATAATCATGTCGCACGTGCGTATCATCGTTTGTTGACATTCATGGGGCGTGACTAAAATGTTGATTCTGGTTTACAAATATCACAACTAGATTTTACAACGCTGTATCCGATCTATTACTTCTCGCTGGAACATCTTGATTTATTCAGACAATCTGTCGTTGATATATATTTCGGGCTTGTGTGGATCGAGGAGGTATCGCAAATTACAGAGCAATCGCCGTTATACTCAGCGATAAGGCAATGTTACTTGAAGGTGTTGGTGGTCGCATGAGAGTTATTGATGCCCCAGTAGAAAACGTGTAATTTGATCACTCATAAAATTATAAATGTCATATCATCATGTGAACGTTACTTTGACTCCTAGTCAAATTAAAAAACTGCAATTGGTATCAAAAAATAATTGTGGGACAAAAATATCGCTGAAGCAAAAACAAATCACAGGTGGCACAATAAACTATCACTGACAGAACGTCAACTTAGGAACTTCAATAAAGCCAAACAATCAAAAACCTGCATACGACTTAATCTTTCTGCGGGTGCCATTAAAGACATCGCAAAGACGGGTGGCCTATTTCCACTTCTTGCAGCTATACCAGCATTGATAGCCGCTGCAAAAGCTGCTGCACTTGGTACTGTTGGAACTGCTGCTGGAATGGCATTAAAGAAAGCAACAGGTCAGGAAATAAAAACTTCCAAACAAAAAAAAAAGAAGGGAAAGGGTCTAAGACTGCCAGGATTTCCTCCGTGGTACGGAAAGGGTTTAAGGCTTTACGGACACTTCCTTGATATCTCCTATGTCCAATTTTGATTTACTTTACGTCGCTAAACAACTAAACATCACAAACGTCAGAGGTGTTTTTATGCGTGACCAATTACCGCACAAACCAAACAATGTTGAAACTGGTATCATTAATCTCGATGAAAGTTCACGCCCTGGTACTCATTGGGTTGCATACGCGATTGATCCACGTGGAATTGTTTATTTTGATTCTTATGAGTTGGCACCACCAAAAGAATTTTTAAAATATGTGAGCAACATGCAAAGTATTCCAGTGTGGTATTGAACGTTACCAACACAAGCTTTAACAGATCCGCCAATTTGTGGCCGTGAAGTACTCGCTGTGCTCGACGCCGTGTCCAGGTCGTCAATGCCACCTCATAAAGTCGTGCACGAGTATACATCGTCGTCGACGTTTTAAACAAACCATAAAGTATAATGATAGACATTTACAGAAGATCAGCTAAGACTAAAACCAAACAAACAGTTGATTTATCTAAGTATTCAACTCTTGATCATCTCAGGAATGAAATTGATGATCTTTTATATCTTGCAAGCGTAGATAGTAATGAAGTCGTTATTTTTCAGGATAAACAAGGACAATTAAAATCAAGTAATATCCAGTTAACAGACATCCTTGTACGAATTACAAACACGCTCAAAGACAATATTGTTGTATTTGATGAAAACGGTAGAATACAAGACTCCGGAAATTCAATCAACAATTATGCTAAGAAAACCGGCGATGCATTCACTGATACCATTGTCATGAATCGAAACAAAATTACCGGCCTTGGAAATCCGTCCACGGACGCTGACACTGCAACAAAAAAATATGTCGATGATCAAGAATCCAAGTTCATGTCAGTTAACGATGGTATGATTCGTGCATTTCTCGACATGAACAACAATGGAATTAATAATCTCAGAACACCAGAATCAGGTTTCGACGCTGCAACAAAAAATATACGTCGACGATAGCAACATCCCGATGACAACTTCGTTGACGATAATCAACGATGGAACGATTACATTTAGAACTGAATTTTCTAATCACGTACAAACGTGTTGGAATTTTCGTAGAAACATAAACAGAGCCATTAATGCATTTTTTTTGGAGTCTAGCGGTTGTTGACGTAAAACTTTCGATATTAACACAAAACTAGAAGATATTGTCAGTGGAATTCCTGATATAGTTAAAAAAACTAATCTGATTAAAATTCATCACAAACAGATCGTCAACGTGGTATACATAGTATCATCAGGATCATCAACATGGTCACAGCAAAATAACACTATTAAACACACCGCGGAAGTCACTGGTGTGCACAGGTTCTCCTTGTTCAGCTCTGCAAAATTTAGGGTTTTTACCAAGTATCCATGGCGTCATTCAACCGATGATTTTTCTGGAACTGTGTCAATTGTGTTAAAAA
The DNA here is from genome assembly GCA_016617855.1 of Megalonaias nervosa. Classification (NCBI taxonomy): domain Eukaryota; kingdom Metazoa; phylum Mollusca; class Bivalvia; order Unionida; family Unionidae; genus Megalonaias; species Megalonaias nervosa. Next base: position 7,642 of record JAECUM010007439.1, on the reverse strand, counting down.
AAAGATGCCAAAGAAATATTTATACTGGAACCATCTGATAAAAAATTAACCGTAGCGTCTTACTGGTGGTGTCTGGAATTTGTTGCTGAAACATCTCAATTAATCACTCGATAAAATATATAATGATCGACGCTAACCAATACAGGTACAATCAAGTATGTGGGTGGCAGACCCAAATAAAAGATGTCATTGACGAGTACATAACAAAAGTTAAAAATATCGCCGACGCATAGTAGTCATTGACGTAGTTGTATATTCAGTGTCAGCGCTCATCGCTGGAACCGGAGCATTACTGTCTGCGGTAACGATGGCGTCACCGGCGGTTGCATCAATCTGTGTTTCATCCGCGACAACAATCGCTGGTGTTTTTAATGTCATCGGAAAGAAGATAGCTACATGTACAAACGCAAAATTACACGAGTACACAATAAAACTACACGCGGCAATGATAGCATACTCCAAACTGTCATCGTTGATTTCGTCGTATCTTAACGATGGTAGAGTATCCGATGAGGAATTTACAACGATAATAAAAACTTACAATGACGTATTTGACAAAAAGTGGAAAACCACATTGAATACCTGGATCTAGAATTAATGAAGCGGGAATAAAAAATTCCTGATTTCAGATCAAAGTTTCAGAATAATAATGTCAAACGAATTACTGCAACAGAGAGTCACTAATACAAAACAGATCGCCGTTAATACAACACGGCAAAATCACAATGATATCAATAAGTTCAACGAAACCAGAGTTCAGTATTAATTTCCCAACTGCGATTCCCGCGAAAGAAATAGTGCTAGCAGAATTACGAGTTTATTATAGTTGGCCAAATATCAGATCAAAGCCATTTGGTGGACTGCAACCAAGTAATTCACTGGTATTTGCAATTAAAAAAAAAAACCGATGGAACTCCCGATTGGCAAGTTGTAAGTATTCCCACTGGCAGTTATCAAATAGAACAGATCAAAGATGCATTCCAGCGCAGAATCAAATCTATCACAGGAAAAGAATCCAAGATAGCTATCACTGTTCATGAGCCAACTTTGTCGACCGCGATTGAAATAAACTCACTCGACTACGCCGTTGATATATAGTCTTCGTCGATCAGAACCGTATTAGGGTGGTCAGAAAACCCACTGGTTTATCAAGGACCACAAGAACCAACCAGAGATGAGTTCCTCACGACTGAAAAAAAAAAAATTCATGGAGATTCCAGAATATAAATATCTGTATCCATGGACAGTTGATGAATATTTTATCGATGGTACTGAAAGAATTCCTCATGTGAAAGAAATTTATATAGAGGGACCTCCAGAATGGCTGTTTAGTAAACAACCCATTATTGATATAAATAAAGCAATGAATAATGAATTTAATCGAGTTTCCGTAGATGCTAAAAATTGAATCACCAGGATAATACAACACTAAAGCGAGGACACAAAAAAGTACCATCGAAACAATTCATTATTTGAATCAAATTGCATCAGATTTTGATTATTTCAAACATATTTTAACTTAAAATGCACATTATAATTTAAAATTGATTCCTCTACCTGGTACATATATTCAGGAAATAATCAATAATCTTATATCTTTAATGAGTGTTCCTAATTTTGTTGATATCAATGAAATCTTTCCACGAATTCTTGAATCATAGAGCAAAATAAATCCGCCAGCAGATATTCTAAGACACAATAACAATCCGTACTCGGAAGGTAGTCATATCTCGCCGGGCATTGTAAATATAATATCGACGATCGCGGTCAATCTTGTTTGTGACGTCATTGACGGCAGCTATCAAGTAGATCTTGAAAATCCAATCAGGCCCAGCAAGGATACATTTTATATACGTTTACGCCGCAAGTCTCACCAGGATTTTTAATTGTATCAGAACCAATTCATCCTGTTTATTTGCATTGTCATAATCGGCTATTGTCGCGGATACATTTCAAATTTACTGACCAAACCGGACACTTGTTGGATTTGAGAGAAGAATAACTAAATATAAATCTGTATGTGAGATCGTAAGGGAAACAAAAAAAGTCAATTAAATTCTGAATAAATTCTGAAATAAATTCTGAATAAAAATAGTCCAAAACACTGGAACAAAGGTCAGTCCAATTTTTCTGCCTCTACCGCCCTCCTCCTAGTAGAACAAACAAGCTGACTGAATCTCTCTTTTTGGAGAAGTTTCCGAATCTCCAGGAGGATGGAAATTCGATAGGTGGCAACCTGATTATTTTGGAGATTTCAACTTTCACTTTGACTCTCCTGGAAACCCATACACATAAAAACTCCTAGATTTCATTCACGTTTTCAACCTCAAACAGTCAGTTAGCTGACCCACCCATAAACATGGTCACATTTTAGCCTGGATTCTTTATAGACCTGATGATAATATTCTACATTCCTCCCTCGTGTCCCACGAACTTGCATCAGATCACTTCTGCATTATATGCCATCTTGACGTATCGGTCCCTAACTCTCCACTTTTATTTGCTACTAAGAGAAACTTCCGTATGATAAACAGATCCCAACCAATGCATGACATCCAAGCAAACCTAACAACTAGCTTACCTCCTACAGCAGAACAACTCGATAACTGCCTGCGTTCATTGCTTGACAAACATGCCCCTGCAACCAAGTGCAGAGTATCAATTAAGAAGTGTTCTCCGTGGTATAGCAGTGTTAGGGACCAGCTTCGCACTGCTAAAAGAGACCGCCGTAAAGCTGAGAGGCTTTGGTTTTCCACCAGACTCACTATTCATAAGCAAATATATGAAGCCGCTAAGAAGAATGTCACAAACATAGTCCATGCAGCGAAATCAGCCCACTACAGTACTAAGATCACGGAAGTTCCAGCTGCAAAGAGCTATTCTAGATTACTAACAAGCTAATGTCAAGGAACAAATGTACACCACTTCCAACTACATTCTCTCTAGTCGACCTTCCGGACCTGTTTGCAGATTTCTTCCGTGACAAAGTACAAACCATCAGAGATAAACTTGACAACAAAATTTCAATTAGTTCGTCGTCAGCATACAGATGCGATGCAGAATTTCAGCGGCAACCGTTAGCAGCATTTGAACCTGTCTCTATGGATTTAGTACGTACAATCGTGACGAAGAGTGCACCAAAGTCATGTGAACTTGATCCGATTCCGATATTACTGCTGCTTGAGTGCTTAGATCCAATATTGCCTTCACTAACTGATGTTATTAATACCTCTCTCTCATCCGGGGAATTCCCATCATTTTTCAAAGCTGCCATTGTAAAGCCTCTGCTGAGGAAACCAACACTCGACCATAACGATTTAAAGAACTACCGCCCAGTTTCTAATCTCCCACTCATGTAAAACATCTTAAAAAAAGTTGTTCTGGCCCAACTTGTATCACATCTGAAGTCAAACAGTCTTTTTAGCAATGTACAGTCTGCATATCGCCCTTGCCACAGTACTGAAACTACTCTTCTGAAAGTAGTTAATGACCTTCTCTCTGCTTTGGATAGCGGAAAGATTACAGTCCTCACTCTCCTTGACTTGTCTGCAGCATTTGATACAATAGACCATGATATATTACTTCACCGTCTCCAGCATGTTTTTGGCATTCACGATACAGCCTTACTATGGTTCAAGTCTTACTTGGTAGACAGGACACAAATTGTGTCCGCAAATGGAAAACACTCCAACCCAGTTGATCTATATTGTGGTGTTCCACAGGGGTCTGTTCTTGGACCTGTTCTCTTCATTCTATACACTCAGTCACTCTCAAGTGTCATAGATTATCATCCAGTGTCTCACCAATTGTATGTTGATGACACCCAAATATACAAACCTAGCCACCCAACTGAAGTTGATGCTACCATCCAAGGTGTAGAGAGGTGCATTTCCGATATGAAATCATGGATAACATGTAACAAACTGCAGATGAATGATGATAAAACTGAAGCCATTCTGATTACAACACAAAGACTTTCTCATTCACATACTTTACCTCAGACAATAAATATCAGCAACACCAACAATAAATTCACACAGTCAGTACGAAACCTAAGTGTTACTCTCGACAGTACTCTCTCATTGCACCAACATGTCATGAACATATACAAGGCTGCATATCTTGAGCTGAGACGCATCAGCTGCATTTGGAAGTATCTTTGAGTTGATGCCACTAAAACACTTGTGTGTTCCTTAGTACTTTCAAGACTGGACTATTGTAACTCAATTCTGTCTGGTTCGTCTCAATATCTAGTCCAGAAACTTCAAAAAGTTGAAAACACAGCTTCTTGGATCATCCTTAGAGTACCACGATCAGAGCACGCCTCCCCTTGCTCTGTACCCTACACTGACTATCCATTCGATCCAGAATTAAACACAAAATTTGTTCTCTGTGCTACGTTTCACTGACGGGCTCAAGTCCAACATACCTATCCGACCTCACCTATGTGCACACACTAGCAAGATACTTACGATCCGTTTCTGACACTCGTATTCTCATCATTCCCACTATGAAAATGAACTCATATGGACAACGTTCTTTTGCATACCAGGGCCCAGCAACGTGGAACGAATTGCCCACTGAATTTAGACACAAAGACACGGTGATCTCATTCCAGGAAGCTCTTAAAACTCACCTATTTCAACAGCAAGAACAGACTTAAAGACCTAATAGTGTTTCCTTACCTTAAATATTTTTAGCATGTTTTCTGTTTTCGAATTTCGTTCGGTTTGTTTTTATTTTTGTAATCATATCATTATATATGTTTTTAAGTATTGTCAAATGTTGTAATGCGCTAGAGCTTCTAATGATTAGGCGCTATACAAAGTCATTATTATTATTATTATTATTATTATTATTATTATTATTATTATTATTATTATTATTATTAATGTTATTATTATCATTATTTTTATTCTTCTTCTTCTTCTTCTTCTTCTTCTTATTATTATTATTATTATTAGTAGTAGTAGTAGTAGTAGTAGTAGTAGTAGTAGTAGTAGTAGTAGTAGTATTCTGACTAAATATTATTCTGAATGAAAATAAATAAATATTTTTTTTTTACTGTAGTCAGAAATGAATTATCCCTCTTGTTTAGTCACGGTGACTATCACTACAGTCACTGGTGACACTTTCACAGTCATCACCGACTTCACAAGCAGACATAATCTTCCTCAACTGTCTTATACGAGCATTCACAATTTTTTTTTTGTTTCGTATTCGCGAGACAATTCTGATCTAATTTTATCGATTGCCTGTGAGAGGGGAACCAATAGTTTTACCTGCGTATCCATAACTATTGCCAAGGATTGTAACATTGCTTGTTGAGTCAACTTTATGAATCTGTAGTCAGCTGGTAATATATATTTATTTTCAAATTTTCGTTGTAATGATTCAAAATCACACATAATTTTTTTCAGGATTAAGTTCATCAGACATTTTTATACCGTCATGTTGTAATTTTTCAATCGCAGAAATAACAGCATTATTAGTTTCAGAATTCATTGTATATAATATTTATTTAAAATGAAAAATAATATTCTTGAATATAAAAGATAAAAATATTTCTGAATCAGAATAAAAATATTTCTGAAGATAAAAATAAAAATATTTCTGAATCAGAATAAAAATATTTCTGAATGTACAAATAAAATCATTTCTGAATATAAAATAATAAAATATTTCTGATATAAAAATAAAAATATTTCTTGAATCAGAATAAAAACAAAAATAATAAAATATTTCTGAATATAAAAAAGTATTTCTGAATATAAAAATATTCAGAATAAAAAATAAACAGCAGCTAGGAGCGGTGACTATTCCACGGTAACCTTTCCTTCATTGTCAGTTAAATCCTTGACCATGAGGTCCTTGGTTCCTTCCATTGATAGCTTTCTTATAACGGTTATGGGGCACGCTAATTTATTGTTTTTGTTAAGGCTTTTCTTATGGCCCACAGGCACCTCCCCCCTCCCCAGGATTTTTCTTTTGGCGACATTGTTTCTGAAAGTTGGGTATATGTGAGAGCTCACATTATCGCTACTGTTTATTTTTGAGGGCTTTCATGAACACCAGCCCAAATCAAACCCCGGGGAGAGCACAAAACTGCACTCACCACGTTGTTGGACGTGGTATGGAGGTGTACATGGGACAGAGCCTCCAATTACTATTAGAAAAATCGGCAATACTGCCCCTCCATCGACAATGTTTCAGTCACGGGAATAGAACTCAAGACCTCCAGTATAGAATTCGCCACTCTATCACTGCACCACGGACTCATGCTTACAAATATACGTTTCGGAAATTATTATGAGGTTACCTATGCTGAATAAATAAACTGCAGTGTAGATTTATTTTAATTTCTAAAATAAATCTCAAGCACGTTTCAGAAATTATTATGCTGAATAAATAAACGACAGTGTGGATTTATTTTAAGTTTTAAAATAAATCTGCCTGATGTCGCTTGTAAACAGATGTCTCGTGACCTTCTGAGCGGCGGCTGAATGTACATACAGGTCTATTATATATACATTGACAATCTAAAAATAACGTACCTGGAATTTGCACGCAGGATAATGTACATCAAACTTATAAACGATCTGAAATTATCAGGAGAGTTCAAAGATGTAAATATCCTTCTCTGTTACAAATTATTCTAATCCACTGACAGGTAATTACTTACAGACAATTAAGTTACTGAATACGACACAAAAAACGGAATCGCAGTTATGTAATATTACGCAGTAACAAGCAGGACAACTGCTTAATTACTCTATCAGAGAGGACAGAGTTATCTCCCTTCATATATGTGATAATTGAAACGTGATTGTTTGTTCGTATTTCTTCGAAAACGCCGATTTCGTTATATTATCTGCAACATACTGTACTGAAGGCATGCAAATATCAAAATATTTACCAGCTGCATTCATCGATGGAAATATTTTTTCTGCGCCAGTCTCAAAATTACAGATTTAATAGCTCTTGCGCATCGTAGACCGCCAGTAATTCCAAATTTGCAATTCTGACTGTATGTAATAGCTTGTAAGTTACATAAAGAATTATTTTATTTTTCGGATTTCGATCAATATGATCGATCACAAGTTCCTCTTTTTATCAATCCATAATACCATTCATACACCAATTTATGACACAATTTTTTTTTCCAGCATTAAATGTGAGATAACAAGTATTATCAACAGTACCGACTGTTTTTTTTTAATCGACAGTTCCTTATTACACCATCTCGAGATGCCTTATAATCCTTGATGATGGGATGTTTCTCAAATTCATTTTGTTTCATTTGTATAATAATATTATTTGTCTAAACCATTATTTTGAAAATCTGGCGAAATAATCTTCGGCGGTTTTTGTGGGAGAGTCGACTCCATCGGCGTTCTTTTTTTTTAATGATAATATCGTTAAGATCTCTGTATTTTTTACTACCATATTGCACACACAACTGAGATTTTTCTCTGACCCCTACACCACACCGGAAACACGGTTTTGGTCCTAGACTCCTGTGCCTAACGCTTCGCATATGATATCCACAGATTTCATTTACGCATGCTTTGTTACAAGGAACTGAATAACCGATCATGAGCCACTTGCATTTATTGTTTGCTTGAATCATTATATATATATA